>JAMKQA010174792.1:0-10180 GCA_024699735.1 Posidonia australis
CCTTCCATGTGTCGATGTTGAGGAAGTGTTTGGCCGATGCATCCCAGGTGATACCAGTGCAGCCAGAGGAGCTGCGGGAGGACTTGACTATGGTTAATAATGCAGTTCAGGTACTGGACAGGAAAGAGCAAGTCCTCAGGAATAGAGTGATTCCATTGGTGTTAGTTCAATGGCAACACCATGGTACAGAGGAGGACCTGGGAATGGGAGATGGACATCTAGAGATAGTACCCCTACTTAAGGGGGTAGGATGTGATATCTAGGCCTGATTAGCCATTTTTATTTGTAAACCATGTAATTAATTATGATATTGTTTAATGGTTTATTAATGGATAATCTGTTGTTTCTTGTTTGTGTGAGCTTGTGGTTGGTTGTCTGCGCCTGTTTGTGATTTGGGACCAATGTGGAGTTCGGTTTGAGGATGCACAGTTGTCTCGATTCGCGTGCTTCTCTTTTCTTCCTTTCTTTTCCTTCCTTTTCTCCTTTCTTTTCCTTTCCTCTCACAAGCCAGCACCATTTTCGGTCTCCTTCCTTCCCTTCTCCGACTCGTGCCACCAACGACGCCAGTCCGTGCCTCGCCATCTCTTCCGACGCGATGGGCGACCGGTGCGATGCGAGTGGGAAGGAGGATAAAGGGAGGCTGAGGCGTGCGAGAGAGGAGAAGGTGACCGAGAGAGGAGAAGAGAAAGAGGAGTGGGCGCAACTGAGGAGGTGGTGTGAGCCAGACACGCACTCCACTTGAGCGGGTCTGCCAGGCATTTTTCTTGGGTTTTTCTTGGATTTTTGGAAAATGTATTTTAATGTAGTGGTTTTCCAGATTGGTTTGTATTATCCCTGTGAGATGGGATTGTGGGCCGTCAATGGTGGTCCCTTGAGACCCCTGATGCGTCGTATTACCGAGGTTTTGGAAGAGTTTTCAAAGATATGAAAATGATTTTGGAAAGTGAATTTCAAAGAAATAGTTGGCCTGTTTTGGAAAATGTTTTCTTCGTTTTCTGTGTACGGACCGAGACAGTGTGGGACTGTGACATCGGGACCAGGGAATGTGACGACATTCTCGGGTGGTCAAGCACGACTCCTTGGTCGAGGTCATGGGTCGAGAAACCTGAAGTTAAGGGGCGTCAGGTCTTGGAGGTATGAGACTCTTTGATTGTCATCTCAAGGTTAGGGTTATGGTCCGCGTGTTGAGATGTCTTGTGGCATGACAGGGAGGTATGATACTCCTACTGTCCCTGTGAGCACTGAGGCTCGGGTGTGGTTGGGTGTGGAGGTATGACACTCCCTCCTGAGCACCGGGTATGGAGGACGTCGTGAGGAGGCGTACCTTATGGTGGCCAGTGTAGGTGGGACACGTGCCCCGAGTTGATAACGTCCTGAGAGACAGGACAGCCTTCCCAAGGAGGGGTTGGCTTTGTGAGGGTTCTCTAAGTAGGAGAATCGCAGGACGATGCGACTCCTACACAGGGTGGCATGTTGTGACAGTGCAGACGTCGTTGGTTGCTCTTCAGTGGGCTGCTTGTGGCTAGAGTTTGGTTGCCTAGCGCCGGGCTTCCCAACTCACTACGCGTGGTTTTGGCCATTAAGGCCTTTGCTTGTGGTTTTGGGTTAGTAGAGCCCCGATTGTGGTTTTGGCCTGTGTGGGCCTGTTTTGTGAGGTTTCGAGAAAATAGTTTGCGAAATGAATTTAAAAGGAAAATTGATTATAATTTTGTTTTCCACGGTTTTCGTGGGGTGCGTACTGGGTGACTTCTGTCACTCATACATTTTTCCTCGTGTTTTTGGTTTGCAGGTGCAGGCATGCAAATGGTTAGCGTAGTGCATATAGTCTGGAGTCTTCTAGCCGCACACACAAGTTCTTGGTAGTTAGATATTTACTGTTTCGCTTTAATTTTCCCGTAATTTAATTTGTTTTAAATTATTGTGGAAAATGAGGGACGTGACACTTTAGCCTAGTTTACGTCAACCTCGATTCCCCATTGGCTAATGATGTATTCAAGGAGCTTCCACCTCGATTCCCTTTTGGTTGATGATGTATTCGAGGAGCTTTCTTGATGACACTCCAAACACGCATTTACTGGGTTTGAGACAGAGCTTATATTTTCGTAGACAATCGAATAGTTTTCTCAGGCAAGCAAGATGGTCCTCGGGCTTTCTAGATTTGGCTATCATGTCATTCACATAAACCTCAATCTCTTGGTACTTCAGGTCATGGAATAGTGCCATCATCGCCCTTTGGTATGTGGCATTTACATTCTTAAGCCTGAATGGCATCACCTTGTAAAGAAGACTCCCTTAAGGGTGATGAATGATGTCTTTTCCATGTCCTCTTCTGCCATCTTGATTTGATTATAGCTTGAGAAACCATCCATAACAACATCTTGTGTCCTACAGTGTTGTCCATTAGGACGTTAGTATGAGGTAGTAGGAAATCGTCTTTTGAGTTCAGCTTGTTAAGATCGCTATAGTCAATACACATGTGAACCTGTCCGTCCTTCTTAGGCACTGGCACAACATTGGCAAGCCATTCTGGATAAAGGACAACCTTGAGAAAATCAACCTTGTGCTACTTCATGTTTTCTCTTTGAGCTTTAGAAGCCACTGTGGTGACCATCTTCTGAGTTTCTATTTAACTAGCTTGACATTGGCCTTGAGCGGTTAAGTTTGCACAACTTCCTCAACATCCAGGTTGACCATATCATCATAGCTCCAGGCAAAGACATCTATGTATTTTCTAAGAAAGGCGATAAACTCTGCTTTAGCCTAGGGCATCAACCTAGTATTGATGCGTACCTCCTTGACATCATCTATTGTGTCGATATTAACTAGCTCTGTTTCTTCCTTAACATGGACATTCAGGCCTTCCGAATCATTATCATAGGGCTAGAATTCTAGTGGCACGTCGTCATTCTCATCTGCGCCTGTGTCATCCTCCTCTTTGTATGCTATGAGCTCAAACAAAATTTCTTGCTCAAATATGGGGTCTGTGACATCAAAAGAGAGGACCTACTCTAACTCTTGCCCTTGTCGGTGCCGAGGAGGGTTACACTTACCTTGGTATTCTTGTAATGGAAGTGGGTGACCTCTGCATCGGTGATTTCTAGGCCTGTTGATGGACCATGCTGCTCTACCTCTTCTGCTGCTAAGCCTTTATTTGTATTTTTTGGTTTTTTCAAATTTTCTATTTTTTCTTTTGTGTTTTGACTACTATATACAGGAGATGTCTCGATATGGTAGCTATCCCATTGCTAAATATTTTGAATGTCGCCGCCTAGGCTCTCTGCCAAGCCTATTCCAAGATCCTTTTTTTTTACCCTCACCTTAAGCACCTGGGTATAAGGAACCATCTAGACCCACCTCCCAGCTACTAGGAGATTAACTCCCTTGGTCTAGCAGAAACCGACTTTGATTCTTCTAGGACCATGATTGCTAACTGGTCCTGGGACTTCAAAGATGGTACTGTCTCTAGCTCAATAACCACTGCCTTGCCTTTCCTTTTTCTGTTTTCTTCTACCACATCATCTACTAGTACGACCAGGTATTCTTGGAATAGCACCTCCAAATCGCTAAGAATCGTGTCTACCTAAGCTTCTATGGCCGCACCCTCCCCTTCATCAAAGGCGAAGTCAACATAGTAGGCATGGCTAGCTTGTGTTCTTCATGCCTTAGGATTCTTGCACCGAGAGCGACATTTCTAGCCATGAGCTGGATCGAGAATGGTAGGGCTGACACCAAAAGGGTTGTTGAGTGCTCCAAGGGGTGCACGGATGAGATTGCTGCACCTATTTGCTAAGCCAATAGTTGGGCAACTGTGTTGGAGATCATGCCTTTTGCTGACAAAGATGGTGGATTATGGGCAGTGTCGTAGGGAGTAATGGCAAGGCTAGATTTGCTGAGATGGATGGTGGAAGAACTGATGTTGCTGTTGACCTATCTGGTGAGGCGGGCTAAGTTGCTAGAATGGTCGAAGTGGCTAACTGAACCACCTATGAGTCTGACTACTGTATGGAAACAATGAAAACCATGGATGAACTTGTGGGCTGTATTGCTAGGATTACTAACTATGTTGAAGCTGTGGTGGTGTTTGATGGAGAGACTGGTTGAGCTGAGCATGGAATTGACATTGTTAAGCCTGCTGTTGTGTCTACTGTAATGGCTACTACTGAGATGGTAGGGGGCAATGCTAATTGTACTGACTCGGGCAATGCTAGCCACTACTAATCTTTGTTGTTGGTTAATTCAACTTCCTCTATGCATGAGTGGTCTTCATCTAAATAATAGTCTTCAATGCAAACCCACTCATTGCCACTTGGTGAAGTATCTTACTGCTGTGCTGCCTCTATTGTAGTTGAATTCTGGTTGGGATCAAGGATACTTGCACTGATGAAATTAGTCATATCATGGGGAATAGATAGCTCCCTGGTCATTTACGAATGCTAGGGCCCATCTTTCCAAGGTTGCTGTTCATACCCAAGCCTTTCGTGATCTCTTCGCTCCTCCACGACGATCAGCTTGATGATCCCTTGGTCGTACCGCCCGAGGGGTGTCCCTTTCTCGTATCCCCATTTGTGACACTAGTTCTCAACCATCAAGAATGGATTGCTATAGACAGGTAGGTAGCTACCATGCTCAAGATCAAGACTAAAGCTAACGAGCTCAAACTAGTTAACAAGACATAAAACATCCGAAGGTTTAGGGTCAAACTAGATAGTCTACAAAGAAACGGATGACATAGCATCGACCCTCTCCTTCTCAAAATTCTCTGCCATGACGACAACAATGTTGTCGCCCTAGCCAAACTTTATCATGCAGTGGAAGGTCGAGGGAATTACTTGATGAGGTTGAATGAAGAATCAAGATCTATGACGTAGAATTCTACGTCGAACTCAGCCAAGCCAACAACAAGAGGGATGACCATAATTCCTAGTCTGTCATGGTGTGTATCATCAAAGGACGTCATGCCGTTTACTACTGGTGTAATATCCTTGACTTTGAAATCAATTTTGCTTGCTGTGTGCAAGGGGAAGACATTTAAACCTACGCCATTGTCCACTAGAGTAAGGGGAATTCGAAAACTCTGATATTGCACAGTAATGAACAGCAACTGGTTATGGTAGGTCCCCGCTAGAGGCAACTCCTGAGTGGACAAGGAGATGACTTGAGACATTGCAACCATTCCCACCATGGTCTTAAGGGCTATTGGCTTTATGGTGGGGGAGACATGGGTGGCTTGGAAAACTATGAGGAAGGCTTTCCTCTACTCAGCCAAGTGTGAATAAGGTTCCAAATGGATATGTTAGCTTTGACTTTCTTCAGTTGGGAGGTAGGATACTAAGGCTTTTCTAGAGGGGGGGTGAATAGAGAATCTCTGTTTCTTAGATTAGTTTTAACTTTAATATGAAAATTTAAGAAGATAAAAATTAATCACATACACATTCAACCACAAGTACTCAGAGAATTTATAGTGGTTCAGCCAACCCTGGCTTAGTCCACTCCTCAAGTTCCTCACTTGAGACTTAACCCTTTTATTCAATAACTAGAATTTTACAAGCAACTAATTTACCTTGCTTGTTGCCTTGAATCACAATTTCCTTCTCCTTCCTAGAGAATAGCTCAAAGCACTTGATGGTGTGAGTAACCCTTGCACAACTTGTGATCTCCCCCTTGCTTGTCAAGCTTTGTCGGAATGGGAGTTGAAGCTCAATGTGACTTGAAGCGAAGCATGGATGGAATTTTGACTCACTCACTTGAAGCACTAGAAGTATGATAGCTCAATGAAAATCAGTAGTTTGTGAGATGCATATGGACCTTAATTTATAGTGTTAGGCTTGCCTCTAAGTGTGACTAACGACTAGTAAATCTTTTGCTTACTAACATAAGATTGGATATGCCAAAAATAATCGGTCGACCGAAATATGTAACGGTCGGGTTAATTCGGTATTCCGAAATGTTTCGGTGTGCTGAATTTGCTTTCAGCTGCCTTGTTCCTCGAATTTCGGTGTGCCGTCTGATGTGCCGTTTTCTCCTGAATCGGTATTCCAAAAATATTCGGTATGCCGTTTTTGCTTGTAGCTTCCTTTGTTCTTTGAATTTCGGTGTACCGTCTGATGTGCCGTTTTCTCCTGAATCGGTATTCCGAAAATATTCGGTATGCCGATTAACATGTGACTTACATATCCTTTCTTCCTTTACATATCAATACATTGTTTTTATATCTCATGAATACAAATATGTGATCTTACATCTCATAACACTTACTTATATGATTGTTTTACAATTTAATACATGCTTTCTTCATATGGCCTTATATAGCCTCCTATGTTTAAACACAACAAAATTGTTATCATCAAAATAAATATAAGATTTTTCAATAGTGATGTCAACTATGGGCTTGTTGGTGGTTGTTGTGGTGGACTTGGATGGGGCCTCCTCGGTAGTGGACTTAAGAGGGTGGCTTTCTGGCTGTGGTGGGATGGGTACTGAATGGTTGGGCTTGGGTGCCAGAACTAGAGCCTTGTACACCCATCCCAATCGCATAAGCTCTGCGCACATTTCTATGGCATAGTCGTACAACACATGATGGGTATCTCGAGTCAAATTAATGACCATGGGAGTATGGGATGCCAGCTCTAGCTAAGCTACTAGTGGGTTTGCTAAGGGGGCTACTGACAAGGGTTTTTACTAGGTAGGCTCTGGTTTGTGCTTGGCTAATAGGTAGATTGGGGTGGTTGGAGGAGGTTGCATGGTGTGTTTTACTGCCATGCATTCCAGCTTGGTAGTTAGCTGGATCATATTGATCGCAGATCTTGAGCATTCAAGAAAAGAGTGGTAAAGATGGTGAGGGAATGGAGCAGAAAGATCATGGATTATGTCAGATGGGTCTAATAACTGACGTGTCAGACACGATAGAAAAGATAGAATGGATTCTTAAGGTCCTTGGTGCTCCCGAATTTGCATACTCAGGTAAGGGCTGACTAACAATGCTAGGATGTGCTGGTGCTCATGCCAGTGCTTGTTCTAGTGTGGGTGTGGACTCTACCTCCTGAGTGTTGATCACAATGGCCTTCCAATTGATCAAATCCTAGATATCATTCCACAATGTGAAGTAGTTATCAATGGAATGTCCCATGACCCGATCAAAACTATAGTATAGGTTGGCTTTATACCACACTGGAAGGAGATTTGGTGGTGGGTGAAACTCCAAAAGCTTCAAGAGGGACTACACCTTGGGAAGGATAGTGCTCAAGAGCTCAAGCAGAGGACTATACTTTTGCCATGGGTGCCGAGGCCATCCTTGTCATTAGTACTATCCTTGCCTTGCTAGTGTGACGGGATACATTGGCTCGGTGGTGGTGGTAATGTGTGAGGTGCGTGGTGTCTTATGTGCTAGTGCATAGACTACTTGATGCTGAGCTGGCAGGCTTACCAACAAAGGATCCAATCTATGCAACGATGGTCTTGGGGGGATCCCTCCTCTTAGGGAAATTGGTGTTGGAGACATTGTTGTTGCTACTACTGTTGGTGTTGACATTATGGTTGGAAGTGGTGTCCTGCTTGGCGAATGCGGCGAGTGCGGGAAAGCTACCACTACACAAATGAGCTCTCCACATGGCCATCAACTTGGATCAAAGATGCAAATGTGGTGATAGGTTGAATGCTTAACAAGGCTCCGATTGTTGGCTAGGCTCCACGGATGATTATCTCTTTAGACACCTCATCAAAGGGTCTATCTTTGACCTGTGAAGCGAGTGCAGGCCAACGTCCAACGTACTCCCCTAATGCCTTGTGGGTCTTCTTTTTGGTGGCAACTAGGTCCTCATGCTTGGGACCAAATCTAAGTTGAAGGAGTACTGTTCCAGGAATGCCTAGATGAGGTCATTCTAGGTCCTAATCATGGCCATATCTAGTGAAGTGAGCCACTTCAATGACAAGTCGGTAAGACTCTTCTGGAACAAGTGGATCAACAACCTCTCATCAGCTTGAAGATGAGTGAGGTCTCTGCAATACACCCTCAATGGGAGATGAAGCAGCCTTTACCATTTTACTTTTCAAAATCTAGGACTTGAAAGTTCGGTGGGAGTGTTGCCTCTAGGAAATAACAGATGTCTCAGAACTGGTAAGACTAACGGTGCCCGCCCTACACTTATCGAAGTGCTCTTTCCAGATCACTCATTCTTGCAAGGAGAGTGTCGGGGGTCGCTGCTATCAAAGTTGGTGTAGCTTGGGTGATTCTTGCGTATGCCATGTGGGTCGCACATGAGTGCTCCTTTGGATCCACCATCACGCCACCTAATGCTGTAGCGTGAAGGTAAGCATACCCGTGCTGGGGTGTAGAGTGTTGTGTCATGAATGCAAGGGTTTATATCTGATGTACGGGAGAGGGAGAGGCAATATGAAGTGCAAAGTGAGGTGCAGAGTATGGGAGTAGCAGCTGCTGTGTTGGAACAGATCCAAGTAGCACACTATGGGGGTGCTGCGCTCCTACTAGACCAAGGGGCTGGCCACCAGGTGAAGGAGTAAGATGCTGTGTTGTGTGTGGTGAAGGTGCAACAAGCAAAGTTGACACCCCCATCGCTAGGGCAGTAAGAAGCTAGGTTGATGACCAATGTGGCGGTGCAGTGGGGGTTGCCCAAAGAGTAGGAGTAGGCTACAAAGGGAGCTCAGGAATAGGAGGGACAGATGAAGTTAAAGCAGGATCCAATGAGAAGACCATGCCTTGCAACTTCTGGGCAAGAGTCAACAAGTGTTGCGCTTGCATGGGAGACAACTCTTCAGCGACAGTACCGAGGGCTAGGAGCGAAAATGGGACGGATGCCAACAGGGACTAGAAACTAGACTATGCAAAGAAAATAGAAACTACAGGGAGGCTGTCGCAGTAGGCTAGATGTCAAAAGTAACAAAGCCCTAAAGTGGGAAGGACATTGACATCTCTAGAGCCCGAGTGGCGGTCACTGTGACAAACTTAGTGACGACCTCTAGACTAGACAGGGTCTGCTACTATCCTACATAGCAGGCAAGGAACCCCAAGGAGCTTCGAATTGGTACATGGGCGAGTGGAAGGCACAACAGAAGTCACAAGGGAAAGAGGGACCAAAACTGGCATCCCCTCCGAAACAACAGAGAGAAGGGGCTCACTGACACACTGTGCCATCACGGATCATGAGCGAGTATCGATGGGGCTACGACAGTAAATAGGAAGGCAAGTCCTATGACGAGCTATCTTCGGAGGTGATGGGTACCTTAGGAAAGGTGGCTAAGAAAACTTTCTCAAAAGGGACTCTCAAACTCTAGCTAAGGAACTCACATGCGTACTTGAGACAAGCAAGAAACTAGGGTCAGTATGAGAAACAAAGAACACAATGCAATGTTTTTTATGGTAGTATGAATGACACACAGGCACATGTATGCATCTAATATGCGTTCTCTCGCCATCTAGGTGTGTCCTATAGGGCTATCTACTCCAGACTCTCTCATGGGTACACTGGTATTTGACTCAGGATAGCAAGTAGGTCCTCACTTTTAATCCTGGCCAAAGCTCAAGTAGCAAAAAGGTAGTGCATTAGGAGCCTCAATCCTACCAAAGCATGAGTTGTACACTCTAGTAACACCGACACGACCCCAAATAAGGGAAAATAGATTGACATCCTGTCATATGCCAAAGCAATAGAACGACAAACTGAGATTGTCCTTCACAAACTGTAGGCGGACTTAGGGGAAGAGATGAGGCATGCTCCTACATGATTGATTCATGCAAATATGATTGATGTTTTTTACTTGCGTTTTATTAAATCCATGAAAAAACGGGGATGTGCTTGTGTCTCTAGTTGTACCTAGATATTGTCCCTTTTGCTTGCAATTTCTAGATTAACCAATGAGGGAGGGACACATGTCTCTAATTTCCCTAAGATTAATACAAAAAGGGAAGAAAACAAGCAAACAAGGCTTGCAATCACCATACATCAAGCAAAAGGCATATTCATGGCATGTGTTTTTGCTGTGATCATGATGGTGAAGAGAGGCAAACATCATGTCAAAAGGCATAATGTAACATCAGGGCCTGATTATCCATTTCTATTTAATGAACAATGTATTATTGTAATATTGTGTTTAATGGTTTATTAATGGATAATCTGTTGTTTCTTGGTTGTGTGTGGTTGTGGGTGGTTTTCTGTGCATCTGGTTG
>JAMKQA010174810.1:0-10358 GCA_024699735.1 Posidonia australis
AACACACCACAGGGGAGAAACCATAGCACAGAACACAGAGGGAACCCACAACCAACAAACACAAATTGGATTTACCATTAATAAACCATAACAAATAATTACAAGAAATCCATGGTTTATATTAAAATGGAAAAATCCAAGCACAGATGTTACACCAATAATAACATTATTTTTACTAGCATTATCAAAAAAATTAAAATAATATTGTTAATAATAACATATTCACGACAAATTGCTACTAATGCATTAAAAATTGCGGAATCACCATGTGGATGTTAAAAATTTTAAAATGTTATAATTCTTTTTGAAAAATCTAATTATTATTAACATAATGACTAGTAAGACATAAGTAAAGAAAATTATTAGAACTAGTCCAAATATTCGAAGTTAATGCTATTTTGCATTTTATATTACCTAAAGTTTGAATTAATTTTAGTTTATCTTCATTAAATTGTTTATGAATAAAATATCTTGTTGTATTTCAAGAATGACCCTTAAATTATGGATTTAAAACATTTTTTACATATTCTTCAAAATATTTAGTTTAAGAATAAACAAAAGGTTATTCATCGACTAATGAACTTCTGAGGAATATTTAAAAAAAAGCATTTTCTAGCATTATATATGCTAATCATATATTTAACTATTTTTTTATTTACTTCTAAGGAATATTTCTAATTTGATAACATTCTCCTAAGCCCCACTACTAATATGCTTTACCTAGAATCAATTTTCTCTTATAATTTCTGAAGACAAGTTCTCACATGCTTCCTTAAATATCTTGTCCTTCTCAAACTACTACAAGTAAGATCTTTACTACATATATTACATGTACATTTTCTAAGATTATTAGGCTTTTCAGTTAAATAAGTTCAAACATTTCATCTATTCTTTTTTTAGAGTTTGGAATATTAAAACTAAAGGATGTGAATTCTAAATCTTTTACTTCTATTCCTATATTATCTAAATTTTTTTACAGAATTTTGGGTGTTAAGAACAAAATCATTTAATTAATTGGCTATTATGATTTATGAAATAAAAACAATAGTGATAATAATATACACTTCAAAGAATAAATTTAAATGGAGGGTTAAGAAGAGAATAAGAATAGAAAAGAAAAAAGAAATGGCAATGGCTAGTGATGAAGGTGTGGAGAGTTTGAGAAGTTGAAACCACGAACTTAAACGCACATGAGACTTGAGAGCAATATTATAAGAAGTTATGAACTTAGACAAATGAAAAGAAGAAGTAAGAAGTTTTGTGTGGATGAAGGAAGAGAATAAGATGCTATTTATAGAAGTTTCGAACCTCCAACAATTAAAAAAAGAATTGTTGAAAAGAATAAATGAAGTTTTACAATAGCTACACATATAGTTGCTATAAACTATTAGAACAAAATAGATGTTTATTTTTCCATTTTAAAAAACAGACGTCCACTTCTAAAAGTAGATGTCTATTCTTAGAAATGAACATTCACTTGATCTAACAATTGGATTTTATAATCGTTGAGATTTAAAAGCAAAGAATTCAAGAAAATATTTGACATCCTTTTTTTCTTAAACGAACGTTCATTTGTAGAAATGGATGTCCTTTTTCTAGAAATAGATGTTCATTTTATTTAACGATTGCATATTATAGTTGTTAAAATTTTGATATATTTAAAATCATTAAGTCAAGAGGTTCTTCCTTAAAAAACAAACACCCATTCCTTTAAAAAGGATGTCTATGTTTTTACAAAGGACGTCCTGTTTTTAAAATAGTCGTAAATTTTTATTTTATGTAGTTAAAATATACTATAAAATAATTATTATAATTTAAAAATTAATATTAATATTTAAAATTATATATTTTTAATTAAAATCTATTTTAAGTCTAAATCGAGCTGTAAAAACAGACACTATAATCTATTTTAAGCTATCTTCATGCCCCCTTCATACTTAGACACGACTATAATCAGGTTCAAATTGGACCTGACAAGTAGGACTGATAACGGGTCTGGTCTAGACCGAGGATCTGTTGGTTTGGACCCGTAAAATATGAGTCTGGGTCTTGAAAATGAGATCCATGGATCTATAGACCTAAACCGCTAGACTCGTATATTTACAAGATTAGGTCTAGGTTTAAAAATATCCAGACTTGTGGATCCATGGGCTCGATTTATATATAATATATTATAAGTTAAATATAAGAATCAATGTATAATATTTACACTATCTATATTATATATATTATTCTACTCTTAAATATCATTCTCTTTATAGTCTATAATTTATGTGATGTATGTACATTAATATAGAATTGTTGTATAGATATTGACAAAATTGGTTTGTTGAAATTAGATATATTTATTTATATATTGTTCAACTATCAACGGTTCATGATATTATTCATATTATATATTTATTTATGATATATGTGTATTGACAGAGAATTATTTAGTATATTTATTTACAATGTTTTTCAATTTAATTAAAAATTTACTTTCTTAGAAAAAATGAAAATAGATTAGAAGACTCGTTAGACTCAAGGGACCTAAGATCTAAATTAGGTCTGAGTTGGATCCTGAATTTAAAATCTAAACTCAGACTTGGACTTAAACTCATGAAATAAAATGAATCGATAGATCCGACTTAAATCTTGCCATCTTTACTGACAAGGTCATAGGTTACTGGAGAAAATCCCGACCCTCGACCCTGTCGGGTTGGGCGGAACCATCCAGATTAATCGTATCCGTTCATTTCAAGTTGTCGCATCCAAGAACCACGAAAAAGTCGCAGATCGGAAACCAGAACATAATAAAAAATAAAGTCGCAGATCACAATGAGAAACTCTGCCCTGTTTCGCATCGACGTTTCGGGCACAGCCTGTTGTTTTTTTTCCCAAATATCTTCTTCATCAGCGAACACAAACATCTATAGAAGAAGAAGAAGAAGAAGAAGAAGAGCAACTTATAGTAATCTATATGTGCGATGGCGGTTAGTTGTTCTGCCTCCTTTCTTTATGATTTCTCCTAGTCAACCGACCTTGATCGTTAGGGTTTTGCGTGGAAAGGATTCCTCTGGGTTCTTGATCTCATCACATGGATTTTGCGAATGTTTTTCCGAGTGTATATCTGACGAATTCGCCTTCTGTTTTATTGTTCAGTCGATTGATAAAATAGTTAAGTCGAATAATATTCGATTTCGTCAACAATGAAATCCTCTTTAGTGGGACCTTTTCCACTATTGCATTTGGGGCCTAGGGATGTTTTCTGAAGGGAGGATGAGGATTAGGGGTTTTGTCAACGAGTTCGGTTTGGTTCCCAAACTTCACTGGCTGACTAGATCAATTCATTTTCTTTGTTTAGTGCACATATAATCTTGCAACAGTGGACTCTGTATGAGATGCTCAATTTCGGTCGCTACCGGGAAGGTCTGCCTATGTGTTCTAAATGTCACTGGGATCTATTAGGAACAGTTGAAGTTGAGTAAGACAAAATCTCATAACAGAAAGTAAGACTGAAGATATCCGATCAAGAAATGTGAGGTGGAACTGGAGATATTTGGAAATGAAAGCATATGGGTTTATTGAAAATGAGAAGAGTGTTTGGGAGTTAAATACTAGTTTTGTTTGTTGCTGGCAATAGAGTCCATATGAACTATTGGATTTCATCAAATGGTCGTGATGTTTTGATGATAAATAGGAAAAAACTCCAAACCTTACAAACTCTCTCTCCTTAAATTAAGGAAAAGTGAGCTCTTTTTACATAACGAAGAACTTGCAATGAAACATCTTCCTTCAAAAATTTCAAAGGCATCACATGTTGGCTCATACTTTACCAACATGTCTATGAAAAGTCTACCTTTAATCAAGATTCTAAACGTCGATTTCGTATTGGACTTCGGTTTGATAAAAATAAGAAACATGACAGTCATCAGTAGATATATTGGTGGAAATACTGTAAATTTACAAAAGTCTATGAAAGTAGTCAAAAAATTTTGAATTAAAATTCTAGGATAAATTGAAGTAAGCAACAATCTATATTTAAGATTACTTAGGTCAATTTTTTAAACATATATTATATTGAAATACACTATATAGACTTAATATAAATATCCTGAAGCATAAATAATACGAAAAAATGTTTCATAAATATTAAAAAAAAAACTACTATTAAAAGATATCCCATGTATGCTTATTCATCAAAATCTTATTAATGTTCAGCTATATTGTGGTTATAATGAATTTGTTGTCAAATTTAAGACTCTCTTCACAATACGTAGTTGTTCTAAGACATATGATTATAATATATTAATATTTTATAATATAATAGTGATAAGACAGTTGAACTGGAAATCCTATCGATAGATATTGTGAAATAAATACTTATTGAAGGTATTGAGGACATAGTACCAAATGTCGATGTGTGTCGTTGAAATTTCATCGACACGTGTCTTATTTTCAATTTACTGACACAACTCTGACATGTCATTGACATGGAAATTTTCTAAATAAATGTGGATTTTTTAACTGTGTTTCCACTGCATGATATCGACACGTATCTGTTTTTCAACTTATCGAAATTTGACATGAAATCGACATTTAAAATATTGATTGAGGGATGTAATATTGACTTGGATGACTTTGATACAATTGTTGCTCATATTCTATTTGTAGTAGTGTATAGTAGAATATAAAGCTCATATCTCATTTACTTTGTTAGTTTAGGATATAAGAAGATGAAATTCTCATTAATCCATTTTCAGAGTTATAATCTGATTGTCCATAAGAATGATTTCCAAAAGAGTTGTAAAATAAGAGTTTGTATGATTATGAATATTTAGATAGTGAAGCGACTTTAATAAACTTTTCTTAGTATGATTACTCTAAGAATTTGAATATTTAGCTATGTCTTTACAAGGGTTTTTTTTTATATTGATACAACAAAGGATCAGTCTGTAGGATTATGATTGTTAGGTTTCATGGTTCGGTATGTTGTTATCTGTGAACCAGAAAATGGTCTCAAACTTCTGTCTAGTTTTCCAAATGGGAGTGAGGGATGGACCTGTCAAACGACCACAATAAAATCTACATGAAACATATGTTGTAGGCCTATGAGTCCACTCCAAAACCACATAAACTAAACTAAGATCCATGCACCATAGCTCATGTAATAAAATCACAAAGCTAAAAGGGTCAAAAGGATCCAAAACTCAACCACTACCATAAATGTCATCATAAATCACCATAAATTCCCAATAAATTCAAAACATTAAATTTTGCCTAAATTACATGTATCCTAGGCAATTTTACCATTTTACATGATTTCTAGGAGTCGGAGTGAGGTGCGTACCTTAATACGACTTCGATGAGTCAACCACGCTCTCCGGCCCACCATCGGCGCCTTCGATGACCTATGAACTACCTGGAGCTTCCTCGACCTTTGGAGCTTTGATCACGTCGATGCCTAACCAAGCAATCACCTCCACCTCTCTATCACACTCTTTCGGCCTCTCACTAACACACGGACAGGGGAGGGGAAACAAGGGCGATGGGGGAGAAAGGGAGATATAGGGAAGGAGAGGGAGTGACGGGGTGGAGGAGGGGTGAAGGGGAGGGCGCGCCTGAGAGAGGAGGAGAGGGAAGAAGGAGGGAAGAGATGAACGGCGAGCAAGGGAGAAGAGGTGTACAGATGAAGCTTCTGCCGTGCACCTCTTATACGTGTGGGAGGAAATAGTTGCACGTATGTCCAACAACCATGTATGCACACTTACCCACACGTCTCCAATCAATTGCCAACCACGCCAAGTATAACACACCTACCAGCTCTAAAGCATGAGTCAGCAACCAACCACACCAATTGGACTACGAACATAGGCTCACATACGGATCCACAAATACAGTGCCACATGTACACTACCAACTACGTGGAGACAAGCACAGTAACACATAAACAACCGTCGGTTCACAACGCTAAGTCCAAAACCATAAAATCACATATATCGGACAGTAACACCTGTCCAGACTCTAAAGCATGAGTCAGCAATCAACCACACCAACTGGTCTATGAATATAGGCTTACATACGGATCCACAAACACAGTGCCACATGTACACTACCAACTATGTGGAGACAAGCATAGTAACACATAAACAACCGTCGGTTCACGAGGCTAAGTCCAAAACTACAAAATCACATATATCGGACAGTAACACCTGTTTAGAAATAAATTCATAAAAGTATATATATACAAAAATTAATTTATGGATGTTACACATCTATTCTTCAACATCATGCGTATTTTAGCAATAATTTTTGAACTTGGTCCGCATTATTTTTTATCTAGATTCTTCATTTTCTTGCAACCACTCAAGTATGGGATCTTCATTTTCATCTTTATTGTATATATACGTTAAATCAATTATGTCAGAGTAATCTTTATCTTCTCTTTCTCTGATATGTTTTATTTTCAACCTCATTTTATAGTATACAAACATAAGATTATTTAATCTTTGAGTTTCTAATCTGTTTCTTATTTTTGCATAAATAAGATTAAATGTGCTCAAATTCTTTTCACATATTGAAGTTGAGGCAGTTTGATATAAAATCTTTATTGTAATGGAGTATCTGTTCTATTCAACATCCACTGTTCATCTGAAATATCATATTAGATTATTAGTTTATTACCAATATTATGAAATAATGTTATGAAATAAAATAGATAATATTTAAATCCTCACTTAAAGTCATCGTACTACGATCACAAATTATTAGAGGATCTTTAAATCTTAACATTTGGTTCTTAAAGTATTTGATTTCATTTAAGGCTTGTATTTGAATGTCCACATTTGACTCCAATTTCTTTTTCACCATTCTTATAAAAGATGGTAAATCAGTACGATTCACGAATTCATGATCGTTTTGGAACTACAGGTTCAGATAATATGCTACATTGATAAATAAAATTTATTAAGCAATTAATTATAATGTAAACATAATTATAATAAATATGAAACTATATATCAAACTACTTACTAGTATTTCATTCAAAGGATGAAAAAGCATCTTGGACTATCTTTCTTTGATAATAAATATGATTCACAATATCTTTTATTAATTTTATTGTCTTATACAAGAAACTCAATGTAGGCTTCTTATCATCATACATCAAGTGAAGGACCTTCGAAATTGATTTCATTATGTTCATTATCTTTTGAAAGTTCTCCTAAAAAGATTATTATTAATTATTAAGTTTATTCTCCTACTAATTCGAGTGTTACGTTTGTAATATTTATACGACAGTTATAAATTAAACATTTACTTTAGTTCACTTCCTTTATTAATCATTGATTGGAGAATAATATAATATGTTGCAACTAGAGTAACTTCAGGTCGAATCAAGTCACCACCACAACCCTCAAGTGACCTTAACAAGACTAATAGGTAAAAGTGGTTGTCAATGAAGCTTGTTACAATATTTATTTCTCTAATAGTCTTCTTCACCAACCTTGTCTTTTCAAAATCCTTAAGTATCACATCAATATAATGAGTAGTACATAGTGTCTAATAGATAGGATATTTAGATATGATTTTTTCATGTCTAGATGAGGCTTGGACAGGCCTGACATCGTTGGAGAAGGGCCTGGATTGGCTTGGCTTGTTGGCGGTGGCGTGTGGGAAGCTTGGCTAGGACTGACGGTGGGAAAAGGAGGGTTTGTTGGGTGGTCTGATGCAGTCGGAGGGTTGATCCGGTGAAGCACAATACGACAGAAGGGCTGACTGGGAAGGGCTGACGGGTTGGATAAAACCCTTGGTTCTCTCCCTAGGCTTTGGTACCATTATAGAATTAGAGAGTAGAAGAGAAAAAAAGATTATATTCTAAATGATGTGAGGTTACATATGTATATAGGGAAATTAGATATCCTAGACTAAATGGATATCAATAACCCATCTAACATAAAGAGGTAATAACTCACACACATAACTCTAACATGATTATTTACATAAGTTGCTTGTAGAAAATAGTTTTCCAGTATTAATCTATAGTTGTGGGTAACTTTTAATTGATTATAAACTCAATTAATGTAGTATTAACTTTTTCTATGGTGTGGTATGTCGTCATCTGCCTCTTTCTCTTCTTGCATGGAGTATGTGTTTTGAATCTCCATGCATCTGTGAGGATCCTAACCTTTTTTGAGTGGTAGGAAGATCCCATGGTTGTCCATATTTTATAATATATCTCTTCTTTTACAATGTGATACCACTTGCTAATCTTCTATTAAGCTTCT
This sequence comes from Posidonia australis, assembly GCA_024699735.1. Taxonomy (NCBI): domain Eukaryota; kingdom Viridiplantae; phylum Streptophyta; class Magnoliopsida; order Alismatales; family Posidoniaceae; genus Posidonia; species Posidonia australis. The sequence goes on from JAMKQA010174810.1 coordinate 8,268, forward strand.
ACCACCTGGAATAATTATTGACTACTTGTTGCTTTCTTCTCTAGACATTATTATTCTTGTGGTCGGAATTACGTGGTGGGGAGTGAACCTAAATGCATGGGGCCAGTCCATGCACACCAACAAGGCAATAGAGAAGGTGGTGCATACGAGGAGGATCTCGACTCAAAAACATCGGGCAAAGGGGAAAAGAGAAAACAAAGGAAAAATGGATAAGGAGTTACCATATGGTATATTAAAAACGAACGACTAGGAAAACCGTATGCAAATAAATGTATGCGATTTTAGAAATAATAATGCAAGACTCCAATGCTAATGATTAAAACACATGAGGTCATTACAGGTAGAGAAAGGATGAAGATTTTTGTTACACATGAGGAAGGTGTTAGGTACTCTTATATGCTCGATAACGTTAGTCTCTTAATACTTATTTGCTCATGTGTGACATTGTAGACATGCGAGTGCTTGATGATGTATGCCATGCAAACAAGAGTAACACATGTTGAGAGGAAAACCAAATTATAAGGAGCCAAATCAACGCAAGTGATGAGTGGTAATAGTGCTCTGCCAGACTTCTACATAGTAAACTAGGATGACACGCCAACGTTATGTGCCACATGTATGTGCTAGTCTCAAACACTGACGTCATGTGTTGAAACCATACGCCATGTATATGCGAATGCCCAATGTGCTCTAGGAGCTTTGGTTTATACAATCAACTTTCAATGCACGAATCTAGCAAATTTGAAACCAATTGGATTGGGAAAAAACCTTCGAAAATGCAAGGAAGACACATCCAATTACATAAAACACGAGTGCAAATGAATTGAATCATAAACGATTCATGTCCCATAACCCATCATCTCCGTCATTGTGATGCCAAGATTGGTGAGGTATTCGATCGAGATGCGTGAGGTCTAGGGCCGTGGTCTCATCTAGAGTGTTGTAGAGGTGAAAAGAGGTGGTGCATGTGTGGGGGACAGGCCGTGTCTTACATTCAACGGCCAACGGCCTCATGCAGATGTTAGGAACTTGTCACTTGGAAAATGAACATAGAAAACAAGTAAAGGGAAAAACTTTGATAAAATATGGAAATCTGATGGCATTGAGGCTACACAATGCGAGAGAGATGACAATTATGCTAATTGCAGGATTGCTTACCTATATGGAAGCTTTGGTTGTCCCTCTCACTATTGGTGGATGGTGCAGCAGTTTCCTCCAGGTTACAAGTGCTTTGGATGTGTCAATTAGAGATGCGTGGGCTCCTCGAGGACACAAGGACCTTTCCCTCACTTAGGTGCGCTTAAGGGAGATGCAATGGGTTTTGAGGAGGGAAGAAGGGTGTTGGCTGTGGTGCTCGACTATGTTTGTGTTGTGAGAGTGCGAGTGTTGGGAGTGCTAGAGCTAAGAGAGAACCAGCTTCTGAGAGAAGCAAGAGAGAGCTCACGTAGAGGGTGGAGGTGAATTTATAGAAGCTTTTGTTGTATGAGAATGGTATGATTCCAATTGAATTTTAAACTCTTGGTTGTGATGTAATGTAAGGCGTTGTATTGGGTTTTGATAGTTAAGTGAGAGCTATGATGGTCAAGATACATCAAGAAAGATTTGTATCAACCAATGGGAAGCTCGAAACATGGTTCCAAACATCGATTTCGTATCGAACTTCGGTTCGACAAAAATAGGAAACATGTCGGACTTCGGTGGAAATGTCGGTGGAAATATGGTAAATTTACGGAAATTCATGGAAATAATAAAAAAACTTTGAATTTTACTTTGAAACTTTAGAATAAGTTAAAGTACATAATAATTTACATTTAAGACTGTTTAGATCAACTTTTTAAACATGTATCATAGTGAAATACACTATATGGATTTAATACAAATATTCTGAATCATAAATAATAGATAAAAATGCGTAATAAATGTTTAAAAACAAAAATACTCATAAAAGTTACATTATATATACTCATAAATGTTTTCAATATTATCCAGATTCTTTTAATTATTTATAAAATATTATGAATTTCTGTTTTCTTTTTAAGTTATAAATATTTTACTGATTTTTAATGATTTTATAGAATTTTTAAGTTAGAT
>JAMKQA010174843.1:0-15036 GCA_024699735.1 Posidonia australis
GGGGGGGTTAGATGTTACCCGTCGAGATGGTGCCTTGCCAGACGAGGAGCTCACGGGGAGCGCCTCCCCGTCCAAAGCAGCCTTGCGTGAGCAGAGGTTGTAGGGAGGAGGATCGCGGCGATCAGAAGAAGAGCGTCGACCTGCCGCCATAGGGATCCCAGGAGGGAGAGCGGAGAGCGGAGTGAGCGGCCAAGGCAAAGCTTTCAGAGCTTTAGGGTTTCGCAGGGGCAGTTGCAACTTTTTCGCGAGAGCTGTTTGTTAATACTAAAACTTTTCAAGAAAAACAATCTAAACATTACAAAAACCATATGGAATTGTTTTCAAACATAATTTGCATAGATGATCAAGTTATCCAATAAAAACAATGAAATAGTAAAAAAAAAAAACAAAATATTATCATGAATACAAAGAGAAACACCTTTGGTGTTTTCCTTTATCAAATATGGAGACATTTTCACGTCAAAGCTAATGAAAGCATAAAACAAGAAAGGAGAAGCACATTTTTATTTTCATGATTTTGTGTAAAGAAAGAAGAAGCATGCTCTTCTTTTTTTCCAAAAAGAAAATTCAAAAAAGGAATCCCACGTTTCCTAAAGATATTTTGAGCAATAACCATAGTTTCCATTTTTTGATTTAATTCGTAAGAATAGAAAATGGAGGGAAAATAAAAACAAACAAAACTACTAACACTTTTTAGTCGTTTTAGTAATCCAACGTTGGATGTTGATCCAATACATATTACAAACTTTACCTTTTTTTTTTAAATTTTAATGGAAGATACATCAGACGTGGATGCTAATTTAATACCTACTAGAACATGGTGTATGTTTGGGTCAATCCTAATATCAAGTAATTAGTAAATTATTTCTTAAGAATGTAAAAATCATTATCTCTAAATTAGCCAAGATATCAAGATCTGCAATTTCCAATTCAATATTCATTAATTGCTCATTAAGTTTTGCCACTTTGGTGATGAGAGGAATCTTAACATCGATAAAAATTGAAGTACAACGATGGTGCAAAGCTTAACCTATTTCAGAAATTAAATCACTAATTTGTGCAAGGTTTTGTCCAATTTGATAGCATGCAAGTCACATATGATTTGATTTGCGAACAATTATGATTGTTTGATAAATTCAAGAGTCAATGATATAAGTTTGTTTTATTTGCTGTAGGTAAAACTATTTGTAACACCCGTAAAATTCATTTTGTAATTATTTACGTTTTTATGAATTTTATTCCTAGATGGGTGTTATTGTTCCGAGGACCGTTGTATGGTTGTGTGTTTTTGGGCTTAGGCCTCGTGGGTTGGCTTCTGTTGCACATCCTTGTGCGTGGTTTGGCATTGTGCATTGTGGCACTGTGCGTGTGGGGCCCAAGTGTGGGTCCGTGTGGGGCCCACGTTGTGGCCCAGTTGGTGAGTGTGTTTGGTGCGGGGAGTTGTTGGCTCGTGCGATGCGTCTAGTGGTTGACATGTGTAAGTGTGCATGTGTAGCGACTCCCTCTCCCAGTGTATATAATGCATGCATGGGGCAAGACTTCTCCAACACACCTCCCTATCTTCTCCTCCTCGCCAACTTCTCCTCTCCTGTTTCCGATGGCGACCAAGCAGTGTGGGACACCAGGGCAACCGAGCCTCCTCTCCCTCCTTCCTTTTCACCCTCCACTCCTCCTCCTTCTTCTTCTTCTTCACTCCTCCTTTCCGTCGCTATTGGAGAGTGCAGGTTAGGAACAGAGAGAGCCTGAGAGTGGGAGAGTGAGAGGCGGAGGCGTGAGGTGGCTCGTGGCGGCGTGTGGAGCTCGGATGGTGTGCACTGAGGTCGTGTGTGCCCTGGTGAGGGTCATGGTTGTCAGAGTTGGCCAAAGGATCATTGGCGCGTTTCTCAGGCACGCATCTCCAATCCCTATAATAGAGAGCATGAAAATGGTAGATATTGATAGGATTGCATGAAATCTAGGTAAATTTACATTCCTAGAATTTATTATGAATTTATGAGAATTTATGGTGGATTTATGGGCATTTATGTTCGTGGTTGAGCTTTGGGTCATTTTGACCCTTATGCCTTTGCAATTTTATATCTTGATGCATGGTAAATGGATTTTGGTTTTGTTTGTGTGGATTTGGAGTAGACTCAAGGGTCTATATCTTATGTTTTATGCAAGATTTTTGGTGTTTGTTTAGGGGGTCCGATCGGAGGTCTCAGTTGGGACGATTTCGGACTATATGGTTGAATTTGGTCGTTCGATTTTGGACGATCGACCGAATCAATGGATTTCGGTCGACTGAACAATCTTCGGTTTACTGATTTTGGCCTGAGTGTTGAACGTTGACCTAATTTGGTCGATCGATCCAGATCGATCTACCGAACGAAGGGTATTTGGCATACCGAACTTGTTTTCAGCATGCCGAATCTAGGCCCCAATGCTTTTGTAAAGTATGATTTCCAAGGATTTTCCAGATTGGTTTGTTTTGTCCCATTGAGATGAGATTGTGGGTTGTCAGTGGTGGTCCCTCGGCACACCTGATGTGCTGTTTGCCGAGGTTTCAGAAGAGTTTTCAAAGATATGAAAATAGTTTTGAAAATGATTTCAAAGAGATGAATTGGCAGATTTGGAAAATGGTTTTCCTAGTTTTCTTGTGTGTGGGCCTAAACAGTGTGGGACTGTCTCATCGGGACCAGGGAATGTGACGACATTCTTGGGTGGTCAAGCGTGACTCCTTGGTTGAAGTCGGGGGCCGAGATACCTATGGCTGAGGGTCATCGGGTCTTGGAGGCATGAGACTCCTTGACTATCGCCTCGAGGCGAGGGTTGTGGTCTGCGGGTTGAGGTGTCTTGTGGCATGATGGGGAGGTATGATACTCCTGCTATCGTTGTGAGTACTAAGGCTCAAGTGTCATCAGGTGCAGAGGTATGACACTCCCTCCTGAGTATCATGTATGGAGGACGTCGTCAGGAGGCAGACCCTGTGGTGGCTAGTGCTAGTGGGACACATGCCCTGTAGTTGGTAGTGTCCTGAGAGATAGGACAGCCTTCCCAGGGAGGGGTTGGCTTTTTGAGGGTTCTCTAGAGAGGGAGAATCACAAGATGGTGAACGCTCCTACATAGGGTGGTTGTCACTGTGGCAGTGCAGAATGTCGTAGTCGCTCCTTAGCCAGACTTCTCAACTCACTATGTGTGGTTTTGACCATTGAGGGCCTTCGCTTGTGGTTTTGGGCTAGTAGGGCCCTAGTTGTGGTTTTGGCCTTGTGGGCCTGGTTTGTGAGGCTTTGAGAAATGGTTTGCGAAAAGAATTTAAAAAGGAAAATAATTATAGTCTTCTTTTCTACGGTTTTCTTGAGGTGCGTACTGGGTCACTCCGGTCACTCATGCGTTTTCCTTGTGGTTTTGGTTTTCAGGTGCAGACATGCGGTTGGTTTAGCATAGTACATATAGATCGGAGTCTCCTAGCCACACACACAGGTTCCTGGTAGTTAGATATTTTCTGTTTGGCTTTAATTTTCCCGTAATTTAATTTGTTTTAAATTTTTGTAAAAAATGTGGGGCGTTACAGTTTTGGAATCAGAGCTCCAAGTTCACTAGCTTGCGCTATACCTAGGGTGTCCTGTCTATAGACTCCATAGGTTTTACATGCATGGTAGAGTCTACACTTGATTTTTCGCCATGATTTTCTGGTTGTTTTGTCTGTGGTGCAGGTACTTTGTCTTTCTCCGGTAGGATATTTCCTCGTGGTTGTAAGGGCAAGGCCCCTGTTGAGGAGACCGAACCCCGAGAGGGCGTAGGCGGATGGAAGGCGGTTCGTACGAAACTGAGGAGTTTGGCACATGGGATCTCCCACGCTTTCAGCAAGAGTAGTGCTAGCAAGCCGTCGGGTGACTTGTGGTTGAACTGGTTCACGAAGCTTCGTCTGCCATCATTCAAGGGAAAGGTCAGTGCTGAGGAGAGTGAGGCCTGGTTGGAGAAGGTGGTGAAGATGCTAGAGAACTTGGTGTGCCCAGAGGAGCATTGGGTGCAGTTGGCGACTTATTTGCTGGATGGTGAGACAGATTAGTGGTGGAAGTCTGTGAGGTGGTTGAAGTTCTCGGACTTAGTCACTGTTAGCATCCAGTTGATGGATTTCAAGGCAGCCATCTATGACAAGTATTTTCCCGCTCATGTGAAGGAGCAACTTCTCTGAGATTTCCGGTGTCTAGAGTAGGGCATGATGTCGGTGCTCAAGTATGAGACTGAGCTCACCCGATTGGAACGCTTTGCTCCTGCCTATGAGTTTGAGGAGGAGTGAGCACAGAGGTTTCTAGACTACTTGAACCCAGGGCTACGGGTGAAGGTGATGGGCTGTTGGTGTCAGACCGTGGAGAACATGGTTGGGATGGCTTACCGCTTCGAGGCGGAGCATCAGAAGTTTCTAGAGAGTCGTCCCAAGGGAAAGGGTAAGTCTTCTTTTATCTCCCGGTTCTCTTTCTCTTGTCCTCCAAGTGCTAGCAGTTCAGGTAGCCCTGAGAAGAAGTAGAAGGTGAGGTCCAGTGTTTCCTCGTGGGCTGGCGGAGTTTTGCTGGGGGTAGTGGAACTAGCCTCAGTCAAATAGGGTCCAGTGCTCCTGGTGGGAACCAGTGCTTCAACTGTGGTTAGGTGGGCACATCGCTGCATATTGTCCCAAACCTAGGCGAACCTCAGCTCCAGTGGTGTGCTATAATTGTGGGAAGGCAGGACACATTCAGAGATCTTGTCTGGAATTGCCAAAGAAGGCAGGAAGCGCGCCACAACAGCCGACTAGGGGATGGGTGTTCACCATTGCAGCTCCAGGCGCTGGGTCTTCGAGAGATATAGTTGAGGGTAAAGACGATTAGTTGGTTTTGTAACCCTCTGAGATTTTTTGTAATCTAGACATCTGCCTAATTGTATGGATGAGTGGTGTTGTTTTGTTTGGCCATCAGGTTCTTTTATTGTGGCTGGTCGGATTGCCAAAGTGTTGTTTGACTTAGGGAGTTTTTTCTCCTTTATCTCTGAGTCATTAGCAGTGGAGTTGGGAGAGAGACCAGCTAGACTAGCCTTTCATCTCATCGTGGTGACGCCGTTGGGAGAGCACAGTTTGGCATGGAAGTATCTACGGTCTGTTGACTTGACGCTCAATGGCAGAGAGTTTGACACTAGCCTGATCGTAATGAACATGTAGGGGTACGATGTGATACTCGGCATAGATTGGTTGGCGCAACAGTTTGCTTTGATCGACTGTACTTGTAGGAGAATTTATTTTGGGTCTCCTGAGGATGGGTCTTTCTTTGTGTAAAGTGGGTGTCAGGGTGAACCTAAGCTTGTCATTTCAGCTATGAGAGCTTATAAGTCTTTGGTTAGGGGTTGCGTGGGGTATCTAGCTGGTATAGTTTCCTCCACTTCTCCTGAGTAGGGTGTTCACAACATCTCTGTGGTGTGTGAATATCCTGACATTTTCCCTGACGATTTGCCTAGTATGCCACCTCGCAAGAAGGATGGTTCGCTCCGACTGTGTATAGATTATCAGATGTTGAACCAAATCACAGTGAAGAACAAGTATCCCTTGCCCCGCATTGATGACCTGTTCGACCAGTTGCAGTCTACATCCGTGTTCTTGAATATTGATCTAAGGTCATGGTATCATCAGTTGAGGATACGAGACTTAGACAATCAGAAGATTTCTTTCCAGATGCGGTACGGGTATTACGAGTTCACTGTCATGCCTTTCGGCTTGACCAATGCACCGACTGCGTTTATGGATCTGATGTACAAGATTTTCAGCTCTTTTCTAGACCAATTCGTTGTGATTTTTGTTGATAACGTGCTGGTCTACTCCTCGGATGCTTAGACTCACGCCTTGCACCTGAGGGTAGTTTTGGATACTCTGAGGTGTCATCAGTTGTATGCCAAATTCTCTAAGTGTGAGTCTTGGCTGAGTGAAGTCATGTTCCTTGGCCATTTGATTTCTAAAGAAGGCATTAGAGTGGATCCTACCAAGGTCGAGGTGGTTAGCAGTTGGGAGCGACCTAGGACTGTGACAGAGATCAAGAGTTTCTTGGGTTTGGTGGGCTATTATAGGAGGTTTATCAAGGATTTCTCCTCCATAGCCGCACCTTTGATAGAGTTAATTAGGATGGGAGTTCCTTTTTGCTGGGACTAGAATTGCGAGGCGAGTTTCCAAGAGCTGAAGTCTCATCTAGTTTCTACCCCTGTGTTGACTCTACCTTCTAGAAGTGGCAGCTTCACTGTGTATAGTTATGCTAGCGGTGTTGGGTTAGGGTGTGTTCTGATGCAACATGACAATGTTATTGCGTATGCTTCGTGCCAGCTGAAGGATCATGAGAAGAACTACTTGACCCACGATTTGGAGATGGTTGTCGTAGTGTTCGCTCTCAAGCTTTGGCGATACTACCTCTATGGGGAGCAGTTTGAGGTCTTCATCGATCATCAGAGCTTGAAGTACATCTTCACGCAAAGCGACCTCAACTTGAGGCTGCGCTGCTGGGTGGAGTATTTGAAGGACTATGATTTTAGCCTGTTTTACCATCCTGACAAGGCCAACGTGATCACCGATGCCCTGAGTCGACGTACACACGCCATGGTGAGCCTAATGGTCAAGGAGTGGACCATGTTGGAGGATCTGGTGAGTTGCAGGTTGAAGCGGCGAGCTTGGGGAATGGTTGGTGCTTGGGTGGCCAACCTGTCTGTTCGTTCGAAGTTGTTAGAGTTTATTGTCGCCTGTCAGCAGTTGGATCCATTTGTTCAGGCTGTGTTTGAAAAAGCTGGAGGTTGGTGGAGAGCCTCATTTCTCTATTGAGGCATATGGAGAGCTAATGTATGATAGGCATCTATATGTGCCCGGTATGAGGAGGCTAGGCAAAGGTTGCTAGATGAAGTGCATCGGTCTAGCTACACTATTCACCCTAGGAGTATGAAGATGTATCGAGACTTGAAGCGGAACTTTTGGTGGCCTGGCATGAAGAGAGATGTTGTTGACCGTGTGGCGAGGTGTACCACCTACCAGTTCGTCAAGGCAGAGTACTAGAGACCTGGAGGGACCTTACAACCGTTGGATATTCCTGTGTGGAAGTGGGAGCACATCTCGATGGACGTCGTGACTAGTTTGCTGTAGACTCAGAGGAAGAACGACACCGTGTGGGTGATCGTGGATCGACTGACCAAGTCTGCTCACTTCCTGGCCATTCGGGTGAAGCTTCTGATGCACTGCCTATAGAGTTGTATGTCTTCGAGGTGGTTCGGCTGCATGGTGTTCCGATGTCCATCATATCGGACAGAGACATGAGGTTCACCTCAAGGTTCTAGAGAACTCTGCAGGAGGCCTTTGGTACCGTGCTCAACTATAATACGGCATTTCATCCTCAGTCGGATGGTCAAACAAAGAGGACTATCCAGACACTAGAGGATATGCTCAGAGCATGTGCCTTAGACTTTCAAGGGTGTTGGGAGGACCATTTGCCGTTGATTGAGTTCGCCTACAACAATAGTTATCACTCGAGCATCGGGATGGCGTCGTACAAAGCTTTGTATGGTAGGCCATACAGATCGCCGGTTTACTGAAGTTAGGTGGGCGAGCATTAGTTGGTTTGTCCTGAGCTTGTGCAGTTGTATGCGGACAAGGTGGATTTGATCCGTAGTAGGCTATTAGCTGTACAGAGTCGGCAAAAGAGCTATGCCGATAGGAGGTGAAGATCGCTGGAGTTTCTCGTGAGAGACTATATGTTCCTGAAGGTGTCACCGATCATGGGTGTCATGTGGTTTGGGAAGCGTGGCAAGCTGAGTCGTCACTTTATTAAACCATACCAAATTACCCAAAGGATCGGTGAGGTTGCTTAACGGTTGGATCTACCACTAGCGATGCCATCCGTGCACGACGTGTTTCATGTCTCCATATTGAGGAAGTGCCTGGCTGACACATCTCATGTGATTCCAGTTCAGCCAGAAGGGCTCCAGGAAGACCTATCCTTTGTGAAGGATGTCATCCAGATTGTTGACCGCAAGGAGCAGGTGTTGCGGAACAAGGTGATTCCACTAGTTTTAGTGCGATGGCCGCATCATGGAGTCGAGGAGGCCACGTAGGAACGTGAGGAAGCCATCCTAGCCCAGTACTCGTATCTTTTCTCCTAGTGATTTTAGAGGCGAAATCTTCTTTTAAGGTGGTTAGGATGTAACACCTGTAAAATTCGTTTTGTAATTATTTACATTTTTATGAATTTTATTCTTAAATGGGTGTTACTGTTCCGAGGCTCGTTGTGTAGTTTTGTGTTTTTGGGCTTAGGTCTCATTGGCTGGCTTCTGTTGCACGTCCTTGTGCGTGCTTTGGCACTGTACGTGTGGGGCCCATGTTGTGGGCCGACTGGTGAGTGTGTTTGGTGAGATGTGTAGGTGTGCATGTGCAATGACTCCCTCCCCCAGGGTATATAACGCATGCATGGGGCGAGACTTCTCCAGCACACCTCCCTCTCTTCTCCTCCTCGCCAACTTCTCCTCCCTTGTTTTAGGTGGCAACCGAGCAGTGCAGGACACCACGACGACTAAGCCCCCACTCCCTCCTTCCTTTTCCATCTCCACTCCTCCTCCTCTTTCTTCTTCACTCCTCCTTTCCGTCACTGTTGAAGGGTGCAGGTGCGGAATAGAGAGATCCTGAGAGTGGGAGAGTGAGAGGGGGAGGCGTGCGACGGCTTGTGGTGGCATGCTGAGCTCGAGTGGTGTGCCTTGAGGTCGTGTGTGCCCAGATAAGGGTCATGGTTGCCGGAGTTGGCCGGAGGATCGCCAACGCGTTTCTTAGGTACGCATCTCCAATCCCAGTAATAAAGAGCATGAAAATGGCAAAAATTGATAGGATTGCATGAAATCTAGGTAAATTTACATTCCTAAAACTTATTATGAATTTATGAGAATTTATAGGCATTTATGCCAGTGGTTGAGCTTTGGGTCGTTTTGACTCCTATGCCTTTACAATTTTATATCTTGATGCATGGTGAATGGATTTTGGTTTTGTTTGTGTGGATTTGGAGTAGACTCGATGGTCTACATCTTATGTTTTATGCAAGATTTTTGGTGTTTATTTAGGGGGTCTAATTGAAGGTTATAGTTAGGGCGATTTTGGACTATAGGGTTTGGGCCATTTTCTGTTTTTCGCAGAATACGACATACCAAACCATTTCAGTTTGTCATTTTTCTTTCAGTTTGGTCCTCTGGTCGAATTCAGTCATCCGATTTTGGACGGTCGATCGAGTCAATGGATTTTGGTCGACTGAACAATCTTCGGTATACTGATTTTGGCCTGAGTATTGACCATTGACCTAATTCGATTGATCGATCCCGATCGGTCTACCGAACCAGGGGTGTTTGGCATACCAAACTTGTTTTCAGCATGCCAAATCTGGGCCCAAATGCTTTTGTAAAGTATGATTTCCAAGGATTTTCCGGATTGGTTTGTTTTGTCCCATTGAGATGGGATTGTGGCTATCAGTGGTGGTCCCTCGGGACACTTGATGTGCCGTTTTGTCTAGGTTTTGGAAGAGTTTTCAAAGATATGAAAATAGTTTTGAAAATGATTTCAAAGAGATGAATTGGCAGATTTGGAAACTTGTTTTCCTAATTTTCTGTGTGTGGGCCGAGACAGTATGGGACCATATCGCCAGGACTAGGGAATGTGACAACATTCTCGGGTGGTTGGGTGCAATTCCCTAGTTGAGGTTGGGGGCCGAGATACCTAAGGTTGAGGGGCGTCGGGTCCTGGAGGTATAAGACTCCTTGACTATCACCTCGAGGCGAGGGTTGCGGTTCGGGGGTTGAGGTGTCTTGTGGCATGACGAGGAGGTATGATACTCCTGTTGTCGCTGTGAGCACTGAGGTTCGAGTGTCGTCGGGTGCAGAGGTATGACACTCCCTCCTGAGCACTGTGTGTGGAGGACGCCGTGAGGAGGTGAACCCTGTGGTGGCCAATGAGGGTGGGACACATGCCCCATAGTTGGTAGCGTCCTGAGAGACAGGACAACCTTCCTAGGGAAGAGTTGGCTTTTTGAGGGTTCTCCAGAGAGGGAGAATCGTGGGATGGTGAAAGCTCCTGCATAGGGTGGCCGTCACTGTGGTAGTGCAAAATACCGTGGTCGCTCCTTGACGGACTGTGTGTGGCCAGTGTTTGGTTGCCTAGCACCGGGCTTCCTGACTCACTGTGTGTGGTTTTGGCCATTGAGGGCCTTCGCTTGTGGTTTTGAGCTAGTAGGGCCCTAGTTGTGGTTTTGGCCTTGTTGGCCTGGTTTGTGAGGCTTTGAGAAATGGTTTTCAAAAAGAATTTAAAAAGGAAATTAATTATAGTCTTGTTTCCCGCGGTTTTCTCCGGGTGAGTACTGGGTGACTCCTATCACTCATACGTTTTCCTTGTGGTTTTGGTTTGCAGGTGCAGGCATGCAGTTGGTTTATCGTAGTGCATATATATCGGAGTCTCCTAGCCGCACACATGGGTTCTTGGCAGTTAGATATTTTCTGTTAGGCTTTAATTTTCCTGTAATTTAATTTGTTTTGAATTATTGTGAAAAATGTGGGCGTTACACTATTACCATATGCAAACATATTAATTCATGGTTATATAACATAATAAACTGAATGGCTATTGCTTATAATTACCTCTTGAACGACATAACATGGATGGGAGAATAACTACCTTATTTGTTCGATATTATGTGATAATAATATTATCAATTAACGGTCATGAAGGTTATCAATTAATGGTCATGATTACCCCATTCATTCAATATTAATGAGAAAATAATATTGTTGTAAGGGTCACAATACTCTTAACACTTTCACTCCTATTTTAAGATGATATGAGTATGTAAGGTCTTTTACACCAGGCATCAATACAAAATAACGTAGGATTTTGTCTTGAGAGTCCTTAAAGGCATGGGGTATGCAACCAAGGTATGAGTTCCTCCCTATTGGTTAAGTATTGAGTGCAACCAAGATAAGAGTTCTTTCATCTTCTTTAGCTGTTGTGCTAGAGGCTGAAACAAGAAACAAAACTAAGAGAAGAAACAAAAATGGAGGAATGAGGAGAATGATCGATGTCTCAATTGAGATCGACCAACTCTTATTTATAGACTCAAAAACAATCACAACATAATCAGAGTTTTCTGAACAAGAAACTGGATACGAAGTTAAAGCAACTGTAGAAGAATTATCATAGTACATAACTAGTACTTGAAGCAATTTAACATGCAATTCTCAAATCAAAATACTTACCAGTCAGTCTCATCAATTGTGATTTCCATATGATAGCCTAGCTATCACTTAAATTCAGATTCTTGTTATATTATCCCATGTAGTTAGGGATTTCACTTGAATCTTTCCATATTCTTGTTATATAATATACCATACTATTAGGGATTTTACTAGTATCATTCCAGATTCTTATTGTATAATATCCCATGTTGTTGGGGATTTTAATTCTACCTTTCCTAATTCAATTTATCGTAACAACAATCAATTATACAATGGAAATCAAGGCTCTCTTCAATGTGAAGAGGCTTAGAATATTTCTCCAAATCTTTCATGGTATCATTTGCCATCGTCCAATGATGTTGATCTCCAATGGCTTTTGCTCCTTCTTCTTCATCTTTCTCTTCCTCTTATTCTTCTTCCCTTCATCCCTCTCAAGCAGTCCTCCCTCCTTCATCACTTCTGCAGATTGGTTTGTGACTTGATTCCATCAACTATCTCATACTGAAAACACACTTTACTCCTTTTCTTCACGTGTGTCAGTTGCTAGACATTGTTGAAGGCCATTCTTCTCCTCTACTGAAGATCATCTTTGAAGAACAAGATGGTGTTGTGGTTGACACACCTTATGATTCATGGCTCACTCATAACCAACTAGCACTTGGTTGGATCTTGAACTTGTGTGATGACTACATTGTTCCTTAGCTCATTGACATCCACTCATCACATCTTGCCTAGATGACTCTTGCTCATTCCTATTCTAGGAAAAATCAAGCTCTTGTTATGTAGTTGTGTACTCACTTTCATCAACTCTAGAAAGGGTCTCTCACCATGACTAAGTATCTCAATCATGTGAAGATGGTTGCTGACAACCTTACTGCAATTGGACGACTTCTCTCAGATAATGAAGTTGCTTCATGACTTCTCCTAGGGCTTGGGCCGGAGTATGCTACCTTTCGCACAGCTCTCAATGCAACTGGAGTCGTTCATTGTAACAATGCCAGTCATCACACCTAATCCAACCACAATTGTTTTGTCCAACAATTAAATATCAATATTGCATCTAAATCCAAACACAATAATTTATAATGTTGACTTAAGATAAATAGATCTTGAATAGAAATCTACCTAAACCCTTGATGTGTGGTCGAGTAACTTCCTTTTATGTGCACTAAGAAATAAGCCAACTTTTACATTTGCACCTGCAAAACGTAAACACGAACACATGTGAGTGTAAAATTGGCGATCACTGCTTGTGCTTTTGGGCTATGTATGTGTGTGTCTAAGGCACGTGTTTTGGATGTTGGTTCCCAGTGTGTATTGGGGGCAAGGGTTCCCAGCGCATTTTTCTGGCATAAATTACTCACACGTTTGTGCATGCTAGAGTGCAGTGAGTGTGAGATGTGATTTTGGGATTTAATTATCCTACTTGGTTTTGAATTGGTAGTTGTGATGGACTCAAGGATGTTTTGAGTGGGGGGGGGGGCGCTTGTGATTAGTGGATAAATTTTATTTATGTTTTTCTAATTTTTTGGATTTTTTAAACTTTTTGTATTTTTGATGCATGATGATGATGCAAAAGAAGAAATAGCAAAGAGAATAGGTGAAAAGGATATAGCTCGAGTCCCTGCTGCTAGCTGCTTTATTCATGCTACTAGGGTCACTAGCTAATCTGGCAGTGTCACTGGAATTACGGTGATTGTTGAAACCATGGATGGGTCTATTGAGACTATTGCTGTTACTGAAACTACTAGGTGATGTCTTCTATTAGGGTCTAGAGTACTAGCAGTCTCTACATCACCCTGACACACAATAGGTGAGCCAACACTAGGCCTAAGCCTCCCCCAGAAAGATGGGAATAGAAGAGGGTAACAAACCAATGAGATCGACAAGAATCACTAGGGAGAAGTTGGAATCAGAAGGGGTAGGGGAATGAAAGAAGACCCCTGAGCCTGCAACATCTTTGGAGCTTGGGAGCTCAAGTGAAGATGTGTTAGGTTGGTCTAGGTGTGTCGATGTAGGTGTGTGTTTGTGTAGTGTTCCACCTTCTGAAAGGCAACATTGATGACCTTTCTATTGATCAGGTTCTGAACAACATCTTGCAAAGTGATGCAGCCATCCATCGAATGCCTGACACAATGGTGAAAGCTATAGTACACACTCATGTCATACCACTGAGGGATAAGATTTGGTAGCAGATGAGGGTTCGGGAGCCTCAGAAACGACTCAACCTTAGGGAAAACGATGCTCAACAACTCAACAAGATGACTGTAGTCACTTTCAGCACGACGAGGTCGCTTTTGCTTCGATGGGTGTCCTTGTTGAGATGGTACGACGTGATGCATAGGCTCAACGGTAGAATATGTGTGTGTAGAGCTAGGTGTGAATGCTAACTGATCCAGGTTTGGCTGACTCACTATCTCAGTAGGCTCTACAAAAGGTTTGACATAAGCAACGGTCGCCTTCTTGGAGTAGCCCATGCTGGAGATATTGTTGTTACTAAAGTTGTTGCTGGAGGTAGTGGTCTGCCTAGTGAATGCAATGAGTGTGGGGAAACTCCCACTTCACAACGTGTTTTCCACTCAAGCACATGCCCGAATCAAAGATGCAAAGGATGTGATAGGCTAAATGGAAAGCAGAGTCCCTATCGTTGGTTGTGCTCCCTTGATGATAATCTCGATAGACTCCTAAATTGAGGGTCTATCCTTAACCTAGGAGCTAGTGCATGCCAGCGACTGACATACTCCCCAAATGGTTCGAAGGGCTTTTGTTGGGTTGCGACAAGATTCTTGTGCCTTGGGATCAAGTTGAAGTTGAAGGAATAGTGCTTCAGGAATGCCTTGGAGAGGTCATCCCAAGTCTTGATAGTGGCAATGTCAAGAGAGGTATACCACTTGAGTGTTAGTCCTATCAAACTTTTCTGGAATAGGCAGATCAAGAGCCTCTCGTCGCCTTGAAGCTACGCAAGGTCTTTGTAGAATGCCTTCAAATGTGATATGGAGTAGCCTTTACCATTGTATTTCTTGAATTCCAAGATATGGAAATTCAAAGGGAGTATCACCTCTGGAAAGTAGCAGAGGTTCCAAAAATGGTAGGACTTGTTGTCCTTGCCTTGCACGTGACGAAGTGCTTTCTTTAGATCATTGATCCTGGCTCAAAGGGTGTCCGAGGTCGCTGATATTAGTGGTATTGTAGTTGAGAAGGGTGCTGCATATGCTGTATGGGTCGCGCATAAGCGCTCCTATGGATTTACCCTCATACTTCCTGGTGTTGAAGCATGAAGGTCAACATACCCATGCAAGGGTGTAGTGTGTAGTGGTGCAGTAATGTGTGCATGGGTCTGTATTTGATGCAAAGATAGATAGGAAACATGTTGTGCTGTTTGTGGTGTAGAGTGTGGGAGCAGTAGTAGTTGCATTGGCAGGAAACCAGGCAACGGACTCGAGGGATGTCATGCTCCTGCCAAGCCAAAGGACTGGCCACTAGGTGATGGAGATGAATGTTGTGCAAAGTGCTATGTAAATGCAAGAGGTAGGGAAGGCACTGCTATTGCTGGAGTTGTGAAGAGATGAGGTGATGGCAAGGGCATAGGTGTAGTGGAGTGAGCTTGTGGAGCTATGGCAGGGTGCACCAGATCATTGGGGGTTAGAAGAAAAGGTTCAGAAGCAGGATTAAGGGAAAAAGCCATGCCTCACAGCTTCTACACAAGGGCTAGTAGATGTTGCACTTGCATAACAGAGGACCTGTAGATAGGCGAGCTAGAAGGCAAAGGCACGGATGTGAGCAAGGGCACGAGGGCAAAAG
>JAMKQA010174868.1:0-14663 GCA_024699735.1 Posidonia australis
GACTCCAAATTGGTCCCAGATTGCAACCAGATGCACAGAAAACCACCCACAACCACACACAACCAAGAAACAACAGTTATCCATTAATAAACCATTAAGCACAAAATCACAAATAATACATGGTTTATTAAATACAAATGGATTACCGGGCCCAGATGTTACATAGACGCCCTTAGGCGATGAAATACAAATCAAATAAAAAAATATGAAAACATGGAATAAAGACAATCAAATGAAATATCCAACAAAGGAATCCGAAGACAGGTGGGAGAAAAACCTACGAAAGAATGCATAAAATGCAGACTTATCCAAAAAGAACGGACTAATGTGCAGATACAGTAAAAACTATCTAAAATGCATGGAAATGTACCTAAATGGGTAAAGGATGCTAAGGAATGCCTTGGACAGAGATTATGCATGACATGGTGCAATAACTGACACATATGTGCAAGAATTGATGACTCAGGGGCAATTTGGTCATTTTAGTGGTTAAATGTGATAAATGCATGCATGGGGATAATGTGTGGTCTAAGGTATGCCAAAATGTCAAGAAAACGAAAACATGCAAAAGAAAAGGTCTTGAAACAATAAAACAATGCAAAAACAATAAAAGACAAGTATAAGGAACTATGCAAAATTCCCACATAGGACGCAAATCTAACAAAAATGTTAAACTAGATGTTCGTTTTTATTTCAAACATGATTTTTGGATGAAAACTTTATTCAAGTGGCGATTTACGAGCACAAGTGATCAACAAATGTGAAACATATTAAAATGTGATTTAAAATGCACTAAAAACTATCATTAATGATTTAAGAAATTTTCAGGGTCCTAGATGTATATTTTCCTGTCTAAAAACATTATAGATTGAGTTCTAGGACTGATTTGCAAAATTTCAAGACCAAAATGTGATAAAAATCAAGTCTTTTACATGATCAGTGTAATTATGGATAACTTTAAGGTCGAAAATGCAAATTATACAATGGAACCTCTTTTCAAAAACCTTTGGGAAAAAATTCAAAATGTCAGGAATACATGCAAAGAAAACACAATCTCAGGGGCGTAAGTGTGATAAAACATGCATGAATAGGACTGAAATGCAATTAAAATTTAAACAGGGAAAAATGTGAAATATTTACAATGCAATTTTAAAATAAAGAAACTCTGGGATCATAAAATAAATTTCAGGACTCATTTGCAAAGAAAACATAAATATAGGGGCCTAACTGTGAAGAAACAAACATTTATTGGACTAAAAATCAAATTAAAATTTTAATAGGACAAAACATGCAATATTTACTGAAATAATAAAGAAATGAAACTTATTTAAATATTCAGGGGCTTAAACACAAAACTACAAGACCTAAGTGTAATAAAAAAGGACCTAAAAGTAAGAAAAACGGACCTAAAAGAAATAAAAAAGGACCTAGATGTAAGAAAGGACTTAAATGTAAGGAAAAAAGGACTTGAATGCATGAAAAGAGGACCTGAAGGAAATTCTAGGGACCTATATGTAATGATTATTATGACAAATGTGTAATTACAAAAAATTGAAAGAAAATTTTCCTAAATCTATTTTTCGAAGATCGCTTGTGATCCACTCCGGCGCAAACTCTGGCAGGCTCCCAACGACGTCACAATGGCGGGGATGCGGTGGCAGTGGTCGAAGGAGCTAGGGGACGCCATGATGAGCTCCTCCGTGTCTATGGGCTTGACTACGGAGGCTTGAGAGGCCTCCCCCACCTCGGGCTCCGGCAAGCGGTGTGGGGACGACGACGATGACTCGACGGCGGTGTTGTAATGGTGATGAGCGGCATCCAAGGGTTGAGGGAGCTCCAAGAGGCCCTCACGAGCTTCCTAGTGCCTTTGGGGTGCGAGGAGGGCTACTGGAGGCCTCCTCCCGTTCGACTCGCCAAAGAAAGCAGTGGTTCGCTCCAGCGATCGTCGAAAACCGTCGATGGAGGCTCGAAGGAAGGTTGCAGTGGCTGAGTGAGGACCGAAAGGTGATGAGGCGCCTCCTGGAGGCTGTGCAGATGTCTGGGGACCCTCAGACCATTCCTCCTGCTAGGTTCACCGACAATGACTCCGGTCATCTTCCACGGTGACAACGAGTGGTGCTCCAGCTGCCTGGGCCTCCACGAGGCTAATCGTGGGCTTGAGGAGCAAGGAGGAAGAGGGAGGAGATAAGGAGGGAGTGCTAGGACCTTGTCCCGAGCTAAAAGGCCTCTGGCCTCACCTCCGGTGGTGAACCCGCCACTGGAGGAAGAGGAACGACGCACAAAGGGGAAACCATCGACGATATCCCACCCAACAGGCTCAGATGCTCACTGAAACTAAGGAAAAAACAATGCTCGTGCTAAGAGGGGAGGAGGTTACTTGAATGGTGGCTGGGCTGTCTTACTGCGACGGTGCTATGGTGAGCTGCTCTGGTTGCGGAGGTGAGGGGGTTCTGGGGCTTGGAGAGGGGTCTGGGGTGATGGATTTGGTTTGGGGAGATGGCTAGAACTTGCTTTAGGTGCGGGGAGTGGAGGAAAAGGCTATTGCAGGGGATCACTCTGGTGGTCTCTCCACTTTGTCTCTCTTCTATGTCCCTCTAGTTAGTTCAGTTCCTCCCCCCTTTCTGGTGTGGTTGTTCCCTAGGCTTTTAATAGGTGGAATGAGTGAGGGATCGTGGGTCGTGGCAGGCAGTTGGCCAGAACATGGAAAATTGGGGGGAACGGGAGGTTAGGTGGAGGGAGGAAGAAGGTGACTGTAGATTTATTTTTTGCATTTCCTAAGTTTTAAATGAAAATATGGTTTGGGCCGTGAGTGGGCCTAGCATTTGGGCTTTTGTTGTTTTTGTTTTGTTTTGTTTTTTGTTTTTTTTTATTTTAGGTTTGATTTTGGTTTTAGGTTTTTAATTAGGTTTATGATTTTAATTATGTTTTGATTTTGTAATTTTGAAGTTTAATTGTTTTTTTTTAATTAGGATTTTTTTAGGGGTTTGAGTTTAATTATGTGATTTTAAGTTAGGATCTTTTCGGAATAATTAAAAGATTTAAAATTAGGATTTCTATGATTTAATTATTTTAGGGTTTTTGTGATTAAATTAATTCAAGGCTTTTTTGTGATTCAATTAGTTGGTTTAAATTAGGATTTTCGGGATTTTTATTATTTTAGAGGGTTTTAGGTTTTTGGACTTTAATTATGGTTTTTGCGTTTTAATTATGGGTTTTTGGGTTTTAATTGGAATTTTGAGTTTAAATTAGGGTTTTTCGGATTTTAATCACGGTTTTAGTTTAATTAAGTTTTTTTGGGTTTTAATTGGAATTTTTGGTTTAAATTAGAGTTTTTGGATTTTAATTAAAGTTTTAGGTTTAAATTAGGGTTTTTAACTTAATTAAGTGATTTTAGGTTTTTTTAGGGTGTTTTGAGTTTAATTTAGGTTTTCCTTGAAATTAAATGGATTAAAGTGGTTTAAATGGATTTTATTTGTTTTTGACTTTAATTAGGGTTTTAAATGTGTTTAGGTTGATTTAAGTGGATTTTATTCATTTTGACCTTAATTAGGGTTTCACTTGATTAGTTAGAGTTTTAAATAGATTTTGGTTAATTTTGGTTTTAATTGGGGTTTTACTTAATTAATAAGGGTTTAATTGAATTTAGGTGAATTTTTTTTTATTTTTGGTTTTAATTATTGGTTTTACTTGTTTAATTTGGGTTTTTAAGTAAATTTAGGTGACTTTTGTTTACTTTTGGTTTCAATTAGGGCTTTACTTGCTTAATTAGGATTTTTAGTGGATTTAGATGATTTTTGTTTACTTTTGGTTTTAATTAGTGATATTTGCTTGGATTAAGTTAGAGTGGGATTGTGTGGGCTTAAGTGGGCCTAGTGGGCTCGAATGGGCTAGAGTGGAGTTTGGGTTTAGGAGTGGTGGTTGCAACCAGAGCATCTTCCAGAGGAGCCTGTTGCCATGTAACTGCAAAATCGAGGTGTCTACATGTGCCAACAACAAAAGTCCCACTGTCGATCAATGTCTGAACGACATCCCGCAAAGTGTGGCAATTATTTGTCGAGTGCCCCCGATTCGGTGATAATCGCAGTATACGTTCGCATCGTACCACCAAGGAAGTGGAGTTGGTGGGGGACGCAGATCCAAGAGTCTCAAAAGCAACACAACACGAGGAAAAACAGTGCTCAGCGACTCACCCAATGGAGTGTAGTCACTTTCAACATGACGACCTCGTTTTTCCTTAGGCTACTGCTGTGGTCGAGCCAATGTGACAAGATGCACTAGCTTAACGGTGGAAAGTGTGTGTTTAGTGTGTAGTGATGACCTATGTGTTGGGACCTGATACTAATGCTGAGGTGGGTTGTGAGTATGTTGTGTTGTGTGCGGTGTTAAGTGCGAGAGCAACAACTATGGCATCGGTACGGCTCCAAGCGACGGACTCAAGAAATGCTGTATTCTCGCTCAACTTATGGGTGGGTCCTTAAGTGACTGTGACGCATGCTGTGACAAGTGCAGTTGTGGTGTAGGAGGTAAGATAAGACTCCCATCGCAGGAGCCATGTGAAGCTGGGGTGATGGTATGGGCGATAGTGCAGTGTGGTGAGCCTACAATGCTATAGTGGTCTTTACTGGAATCTCAGGGGTCGAAAAAAGACACTTAACAGGATCAAGAGGATTGTGCTCAGGCCTCTAGGCTAAAGATCTCAAGCTCTGAGCTTTTATGGCCAAAGACCCATCAAAGGATAGGTTAGAAGGCAAGAGCAGAACAGGAGTGGTCCCTAAAACAGTTGCAACCATAGTTGGTTGAACTCTTGAAACAGGAGGGCCTGAGAAGTGGGATGCAGCTGGCAAAACTTCTGGGACCTGTTTCGAAAGTGTGCGCCTAGTGTGCAGTGACGACCTACGTGCTAAGACCTAATCTTGATGCTGAGGTGGGTTGCGAGTATGCTGTGCTGTGTGTGGGGTTGAGCGTGAGAACAACAGCTGTGTGGGGTTGAGCGTGAGAACAACATCGATATGTCTCCAGGCGATGGACTCGAGAAATGCTGTATTCCAGCACCACTATTGGGTTGGTCCTTAAGTGAGTATGATGCATGCTGTGACAAGTGTAGTTGTGGTGTAGGAGGCAAAGAAAATGCCCTCATTGCCGGAGCAGTGTGAAGCTGGGGCAATGATATGGGAGAGAGTGTAGTGGGGTGAGCCATCAATGCTATAGTGGTCTTCACTAGAATCTCAAGGGTTGAGAAAGGACACTTAACAGGATCATGAGGATTGTGCTCAGGCCTCAAGGCCAAAATTCTCAAGCTCTAAGCTTGCATGGCCGAAGACCCATCAAAGGATAGGTCAGAAGGCAAGAGCGAAACAAGAATGGTCCCTAAAATAGATGCAATCGTAGTTGGTTGAACTCTTGAAATAGGAGGGCCTAAGAAGTGGGATGCAGCTGACAAAACATCTGAGACCTGTGCGGTAGTCACCATAATCAACTCAATGTCGTGCCCTAGATTGGCTTGTGTCTGCCATTGTCCCTGGAACGGAGATAGAGATCCTCCATGACTCCCAAATCAGGACGCATGGTTGAAAGAAGAAGCACCCAAAGTGGGAGAAGGACGATCTGAATGCGGGACCCCCATCAAAACAATAACCAGAGGCTAGCAGGTCTGTGGGGCCATGGTGCTATGGCAAAAGACAAACGCAAAAGCTCTAAGACGAACTACTGTCAAAAGTGACTAGTAACTCGAGGAAAGGCAAAAGGAAACAACCACAGGAGGCTGCCCACAATGGAGACACCCGAGCTCCTAGTTGAGGACCTCGCAACAAGCTACTTGAGAAAACAGGCAAGAGAAACATGCATCAAAACTTGAACAATGACGCAAAGACAAATGCGAGTTATTAAAGTGGTATGCAATGACACGCAATGCAGATGAATGTCCTAAAGTGTACTCTCTCACCATGCATGTCCAACATGGGGTTGACCACATGGGACACACTCATGGGTTTAGGTGTTGACTCTAGTTAGAAAAGTAAGGCTGCCGTTCCAAATCTTGGCAGAAGCACAAGCATTGAATGGGTGGTGCGTTGGTGGCCTTGTTTCCTACAGAAGCATGGAGCTGTACCCTCCACTAACATTGATACGACCCCAGACAAGGGGAGACAAACTAGCAACACATCTTACGCCAAAGCTATAGAATGGGCTACCAGAATTGTCCTTCGCAAACTATAGGTGGACTCAAGGGAGAATATTCATGCAATATGCTTTTGTGTCTTTTACTTGCATTTTATTAATCTAGGGGATTTTGAGCATTTGTCTCTAGTTATGCCTTATTATTTGTTTGTCTGAGTTTGCGTCTCTCTCACCATGCATGTGCCACATGGGGTTGACCACATGGGACGCACTCATGGGATTAGGTTTCGACTTTGGTCAGAAAAGTAAGGTTCCCACTTTAAATCCTGGCCGAAGCGCAGGAAGTGAATAAGTGGTAGATTGGTGGCCTCGACTCCTGTAGTAACAAAGAGTTGTACCCTCTATTAACACAAACACGACCCCAGACAAGGGGGGACAAACTAGCAACACGCGCTACGCCAAAGCTATAGAATGAGCTACCAGATTTGTCCTTCGTAAACTGTAGTTGGACTCAGAGGGGAAGATGCATGCTTTCTAAAATGATCATTCATGCAACATGCTTTTGTGTCTTTTACTTGTGTTTTATTAAACCAGGGGGATTGTGTGCGTTTGTCTCTAGTTATGGCTTATTATTTGTTTATCAGAAAGTTTTGTATTTTATTTGAACCAGAAAGGGAAGCAAACATGTCTCTAGTCCCCTAATCATGGTAAATACAAAAAGGGGAAGAAAACACACAATCATGGCATCTAAACACTCAACCAACAAGCAAAAGGCATAGCATGGCATGTGATAGTGTAGTGCTCACAGGTAAGTGAAGAAAAGCAAGCATCATAACGAAAGCCATGGATCAGGTCATGTGCATGTGCTGTGGCATAGCAATAGTGTAAAAAGGCACATATAGTCATATATATACAAACAAATAGAACAAGCAAACAAACACGAAGCATAGATCAATGCTAAGCAAGCAAGGAAACCAAACGAAAGCCAAAATCTGGTTATTCCTAGTGGAGTCGACAGTTTCTGTGACCATGCTGGTGGAACCCTACACGACTCTAAGGTGCGTGGAAACACATGAGGAGTCTCGATATGGTCACGAAGAAGATGGTGAATACGAAGAAGGAGACTAGACTCGGAAACACCAAAGAAAGATAAGAAGAGGATAAGGAAAAGGAGTCGCCATCTAGTCTTTTAATGGAAAGACGAGGAAAACCTAGATGCATATAAATGCAAGAAAAAAGATGCAAATGAATGCATGTGTGCTCCGTGCCTAATGGATGCAACACTTGGCCATTGCACATGCCAAGAAACATGCCAATGACTTAGTAAGGGTAAAGAATCTTGTTACGCATGGGTAAAGTATTAGGCACCCCTATACGGCCGAAGAAATCAGTCTTTCTATGTTTCCTTCTTGCTAATGACTTAGTAAGTGTATGCTTGTTTATCCTGAGTGCACATGCCTAAGACAAATGCAAAAACATGCCAAATCAAAGAGAAGAAATGAATAAAAAGAAGAAATGATAAAGAAAATAATTCGAGGGACAATGTAGGCAATGAAAATGCCACTTTACTGTACGCCCTTGGGCGATGAGGAAAATCGTGAAAATCGAAAATATTCGAAAAGCGTCACGCAAAATAGTAGAAACTTATGAAATCCGTGAAAATCAAATGAGAGAAAATAATGCTCATTTGGGTCCATGTCGACAATGTCAAGCTTGTTAATGTAGGCCCTCGAGCGATGAAAATCCAAATCAAATTAGAAAATCTTGAAAATCGGAAGAAATCTGGAAAATAATGTGAAAACCAAGTTTGAAGTAAGTTCAAAATGCATGCGTGATGCAAGAAAATAAGCATGAGAATATATGCATGAAAAAGGGTAACAAAATGAAAGCATGGGTGAAACACGTAAATTTCTAGGGGTCTCTGTGCAAAAATTACATGCCTAGAGTGAAGGCTGAGATTCTAGGGCTAAATCAACAAAAATGGTTAAGAAAACACATTTTATGCAATTTTAATGAAATTGAGGGTTAAATGTGCAAAACTAACATTTTTTGATAAAATCAAGATTCCTAGGATCCAATTTGCAATTTTGCCAGCAAAACATGTGTTTAGTGTAATTTTCAAGAAATTAAAGGTTAAATGTGCAAATTAATGGTCATGGTCGAAAACATGAATTTCTAGGGAATGATCTGCAAATATGCTATAAAAACATGCATTCAGTGTAAATTTAGTGAAGTTCAAGGTTTAAAATTAAATTTTGTGCACATTTGATTAAAAATTTGAATCTTCAAGGTTAGGTTTGAAATTATGCCAAAAAATCATTCATTCAGAACAATTTTAATGAAGTTTAGGGTTTTATGTGCAAATTATGGACTTAAAATGAATGACAACTAAATCAAAGGGTTTAATGTCAAAATTTAAAGCCTGAGAAATATTAAAAGAATTTTACAAGGATCACACTACAATTTTACAAAACAAAAAATTATTAAAATGATTAAAAAACTAATGCAGAGACTAAAATGAAAAATAAAAGGATTCAACTGCAAACAAAAGAAAAGAAATAAAGTTTTTTTAAAAGAATCATTTAAAACAAACCCGACGGTCACTAGCGACCGCATCTCACTAGCGACAATGACTAGGACGTGATCCTAGTCTCCCCCGATGCCTGATCTGGCATCCAAGCATCCTGTGAGCAAGAGGGAAGAAAAAGGGGAATATGCAATGTCTCCAATTGGATGCCTAGTGGCTGGGAGCTTCCCCCCACTAACCTCGTCGGTGTCGCGACTCCGACGATGAGTTTGGAGAAGACAAGACCATTGGAGGTGATGGAGCAATGGTCCTGGGCTCCTGGAGGCTTGACGGTGTGGAGAGGAGAATTTCCCACGGCTTAGAGGCAAGAATGCCGCCACTTTTCTCCCTCCCGATCAAGCTCGCCGTTGACTCGATCTTCTCCAGCGAGCTCAACTGTAGGAGGAAACAGGGACTCGAGGGCATCAAGTTATACCTCAGGAAGATCAATGGGAAGGAGATGAAGATTCTTCAATGCACAAGAGAGGGTTGCGATGCATGAGCTTCCAGGATGATCTCCAATGCCATTCGTCGTCTTCAACGGCGGCGAGTGTTGTAGACGGCGAGCTGTTCCAAACGGCTTCCAGAGAGGATGTCGTGGTGTTCCAATGGGTGGAAAATCACGAGGAGAAGAAACCTACCTACTCCACACTCTCGGGGACTCGAACTACTCTGTGGATCCCTCTCCCCAGCTAGCTCACTGGAAATGTGTCTGACGGCTAACAAACCTCGAAACTCCGGCCTGAGAGCTTCGTTCCTCCACAGGAATGACTCTAAGGAGGTCTAGGAAGGCCCAAGGAAAGAAAAGGAAGGGAAATGAGTTTTTCTAGTGGCTTATCTGAACTGGCAGTGGATGGGAGTGTTTCTTGGCCACTGGAGCTCACCGGAGTAGGTGGCTAGAGAGCCCTGGTTGTCTGGCGAAGGCTTCTGAACTCTAAGCTACTTTCTCCCAAGGTTTCTCAATGGCATCACTACTGGATTTCCCTAGTTTTTCTTTCGATTGGTCTCCATTAGTATTTTTTTCTATTTTCTCTTGTTTTTCCCCCTTTTCTCCCCACTTTTTTAAGTTTCAAATGGGGGTATTTATAGAGTTATATGGTTGGGTTGTTTAGGTTGTAAGGGTAGTTTGTTATGGGTTGTTGTAGGTAGTTAAAAGTTGTTACAAATTGTTATACATTGTTATGATGAAGGTGGGAAGTGGTTAGGTTTGTTTAGGTGGTTAGAGGTTGTTATAGGTTGTTATGGGTTGTTATGGTGGAGTGGGAAGTGGTAAGGGTTTGTTTAGGTGGTTAAAGGTTGTTATAGGTTGTTATGGTCGAGTGGGAAGTGGTTGGGATTTGTTTAGGTGGTAGAGTTTGTTATAGGTTGTTAGGGTTTTGGATTATGACTTAGGTTTAGGTTTAGCGTTTAGGTTAGGGTTTAGGCTAGCTTAGGGTTTTGGATTAAGATTTACTAAGCTTAGGATTTTGGATTAGGTTTAGTGTGTTGGATTACGGTTTAAGCATGGTTTAGGTTTTTGGATTAGGTTTAGGGTTTTAGATTAGGGTTTAAGCTAGGTTTAGGGTTTTGAATTAGGATTAGGGTTTAAGCTAGGTTTAGGGTTCTGGATTAGGGTTTAGGCTAGTTTTTGTGGATGAAATTAGGTTAGTATGTTAAGTTGGTATTGGGGAAAAGTGATTGAGATGCCTACCTACAATCCTACAAAATTGGGATGTTTACAGTGTCGACAATGTGGTAGGAGTATGAGACTCTGATAGGCCAATTGTCAGATATAACTGTGGTTGCCAGTGCAGATCCACGAGTTTGGGGTGTCGACGATATAGAATGAGACTAATTGTCAAACACGACCGTGGACGCCAAGATGATGTAGGCTAAGCCTGGGTTATTGAATCTAGTTGTTCAAATTATTGATGGGCATCAAGAAAAGGACGCATCCTCGTGCATACCAAAATATTGAATTAAGACCTATTGGCTGGGGTGGTGTCCTCACGCATGGAGAACTTCACCACAACAGTGCAGGGAGGTAGCAAAAATAGTGTCTTGACCTACTGCTTGTGTGCTTGGTAGCTGCTGATCAAGGTAACATCAATAAGAAAAGTGGAAAATAAAAGGTGTGGTTAGCTAGGATAGGACTTGAGTATGGTCTTAAAACCCTAGTAATAAATGAGAATTTTATTTTAACCAGTTACCAGCAAATGATTATGGTTTTGTTTATGAGCCCTATGAGGCCTTGTGTTTTAGGCTAGATCTGGTCCTGAATATAGACTTTTCTCGGAATACATGAAAGGTTTTAAAATGCATAAAGAAGAAGAAAATATAAATTTTGAGAAAAAGCATGGTTTTGGAAAGAAATTCCAAACACTGAGAAAGAGAATGTGAGTTTCTAAAAAAGGCATGTTTTGGATAGAAATTCCTAATGTTTTAAAAGAAAAGAGAAATGATGTTTAAAATGGAATTTGGAAAGAAACCATGATTTACAAATCAAAAGCTATGTTTTTGTGGTTTTGTCGAGATTTTTGTTGTGTGTGTGTGTGGGACGCGTACTAGGTGACTTAGATGTCACCCACACATGCTTTGTTTGATTTTCAAGTGCAGTTAGTGGCGTAGTCAAGTTTCGGTGCCCAAGTAGGAGCTACTAGCCACACATTGTTCCAGGAGGTGAGCCTTAGTTAGTTGTAGTTATTTAATTATTGCTGTAATTAGTGTAATTGCTTACGATACTATGATTTAGGTAGCAGATCTGGGTTTGGGGCATTACAGAGTGGTATTAGAGCTAAGGTTACACCTAATGCACCAACTTGGTGATATCTGGTCTAGTAACTCCACAGGACTGCATAGTAAAGAGTCTTGCACTTAATTTTGGTTGTTGTATTTTCTTGTTGTACTTGCCAGAGGATGTCTTGTCGAGGTCATAGCTTTGGCAAGGCCCTAGTGCCCGACTTTGATGTGGGAGAGGGTAGTGCTAGAGGGGCATGAAATGAAAGTTTGGCAAGATGATGCAAGGTTTCGCCTAGTCCTTCGGTAGTAACAGCAAGGATGTGGCAAAGGGAGATCCATGGATCAAGTAGTTCCGCAAGTTGGATGTGCTGACTCTAGATGGGCGCAGCACACTAGCGGAGTATGAGGCTTGGTTCCTAGAGGTAGAATAGATCCTAGAAGGGATCGAGTGTCCAACGAAGAAGTGGGTCTGGATTGTAGTGTTTCAGCTCAAGGGTGTTGCTAATTAGTGGTGGAGGGCTACACGTCGCACCAAGTTTCCAAATATAGACCTACTGATGATCTCTTGGGAAGAGTTCCAAGAGGTATTCTATAAGAGGATTTTCCATGAGCATGAGAGGGACAAGTTGAACAAAGAATTCTAGAACTTGAAGCAGGAACGCTTGACTGTGGTTGAGTATGAGTCGTCCTTCCTTTGGCTGGCGTAGTTCTCTTAGGTTATGGTTTCCGAGAAGAACAAAGCCAAGAAATTTGTTGAGGGACTTAATCCTATGTTGAGATCCAAAGTTATTGGCTTCAGATGTTAGACCTAGGTCGATGCCGTGGAGCTTGCAAGCCGCTATGAGGATGATTGTAGGCTATTCTAGGAAGAGTATCTTAAGAAGGATAAAGGGAGGAAGTCTGACTCTCGACCTTCTATCTCTTGACCTTCTATTTCTTGACCTTCAGTCACTAGAGCGCCTAGTTTTGGGAGTTTTGGTTGCTCTAGGAAGAAGCAGAAGGAGCAGCCTACATTTGGGAGGGAAGAAAGTATTGGTTTCAGCCATGCGGGTTGCAGCAGTGGTTCGAAGATGGGACCATGCCACGTCTATGGTAAGAAGGGGCACATAGCGGTGCAGTGTTGGCACAGACAAAGAAGTTTAGATAATGTACTGTGCTATAACTGTGGGAAGTCCAGACACTATCAGAAGGACTATCCCAGTTAGCCAAAGCCAATGGGAGATGTACCTCGTCAGCCTACCAAGGGGAGTGCATTCTCCATTGCTATCCTAGATGTCGGTCCATCTGAAGATGTGGTAGAAGATGAGAATTAGTATGGTTGTATGAGTTAAATCCTGTCATGTAATAATGGATCCTATATGTGATCAACAATATCTTTTGTTATGATTATGATTATAGTGACGGTGTGTTGACGATAGGATCCTTTCTTGTGGCTAACAAGATGGCCCAAGTCCTATTCGACTCTGAGAGTTTATTTTCTTTTGTCTCCAAGTCATTTATTGCCGAGATCAGGACTAGACTAGCTAGATTGGCATTCCACCTAGATGTAGTTTCTCCATTGGGAGAACATAGTCTAGCATGGAGGTATCTGAGACTAGTTGATATCCAGTTGGGAGACAAGAACTTTTAGGCCATCTTGATTTTGATGGATATGCAAGATTATGATGTTATCTTGGGGATGAATTGGATTGTACAACATTCAGCCATGATAAATTGTGCTAAGAGAAGGATTCTAGCAAAGTGTCTAGGGCAAGGCTTGTGTGTGGTATGAGGCACTAGACTGGGTGAGCCTAGGAAGGTGATATCTACTATCAAGGCCTATCATAATCTAGCAAGAGGTAGTTTGGGTTATTTGGCCTGTGTGATTGTTTCTACTTCGCTTGTGATTGAGATTCAAGATTTGCCGGTAGTGCAAGAATACCTTGATGTTTCCAAAAGAATTGCCTGGTATGCCACCGTACAGGGAAGTAAAGTTTATGATTGATTTGGTGCCAAGATCAGGTCCTATTTCCAAAACTCCATACAAAATGGCACCCACAAAATTGAGAGAGCCCTGGAACTAGCTACAGGAATTGATGGACAAGGAATTTATTCGTCCCAGTGTTTCACCTTGGGGAGCACTAGTACTGTATGTTAAGATGAAGGACGGTTCACTTTGGCCCTACATAGACTATCGAATGTTGAACCAAATAACTGTTAAGAACAAGTATCCACTACCTAGGATCGATGATTTGTTCGATCAATTGCAAGGAGCATCGGTGTTTTCCAAAATAGATCTGAGATTCGGATATCATCAGTTATGGATTAGTGAGCCAGATGTGCAAAAGATAGCCTTTCTTACCTATTATGGACATTTTGAATTTTTAGTTATGCCTTCCGGGTAGGCGAACGCTCTGGCTGCCTTCATGGACCTGATGAACAGAGTGTTCAAGCCTTATATGGATCAGTTTGTGGTCATCTTTGTGGATGACGTCCTAGTGTATTCTCCAGATGTTTATACTCACCAGAGACATTTGAGGATCGTACTGGAGACACTGAGACAACATCAACTTTATACTAAGTTCTCCAAGTGCAAATTTTTGCAAGAGGAGGTGTCTTTCCTTGGTCATATCATTTTAGGAGAAGGCATCAAGGTAGATCCAACTATGGTGGAGGCTGTGAATAGTTGGGTCAAACTGAAGATAGTGATTGAAGTTAGAAGCATCCTCGACCTAGTAGGATATTATAAGATATTTATCCAAGATTTCTCCAAGATTACTGCACGATTGATCTGACTGACTAGAAATGAAGTGCACTTTGCCTAGATTGGCAGTGCGAGGAGAGCTTCAATGAGTTGAAGGCTCATCTGGTGTCAACCCTAGCTTTAACTCTACCCTTTGGGTGTGGCTGTTTCACCGTCTACAATGATGCTTGTGGGACTGGCTTGGGGTGTGTACTGATGCAGCATGGTCGAGTGGTGGCATATGCCTCGTGCTAGTTAAAAGATCATGAGAAGAACTACCCTACCCATGATTTGGAGATGGCAATGGTTGTGTTCACCTTGGCGATTTGGAGGCATTGTCTCTATTGTAGGATATTAAGACTTCTCTAGAGGGGGGGTGAATAGAGATTTTCCGGTTATAATTAAGTCTTTGGAATTTATGATGTAATTCAAGAATTTTAGCACATAAGCATTCAATCGCAAAGACACAAGATTTATAGTGGTTCAGCCAACCCCGGCTTAGTCTACTCCTCAAGTTCCCCACTTGAGATTTATCCCTTATAT
>JAMKQA010174904.1:0-10539 GCA_024699735.1 Posidonia australis
AAAAAAAAAAAACTACACAACAAGAAAAGGAGGGGGAAAAAAAAATCCAAGTGTCAAAGTCTTGACCCAAGCAAACTACTTTTCTTTTTCTCCTCCTCCCCGGTAACCACCGTCGGCATCCCCAAGGCAGCACACAACTCCGACAACGCCCCCATCCTAATGGAAGCATACACCTCCCCGTCCCAATCCCTCCGCGCCAGCTCCTCCCCCATCCTCACCGCCCTCTCCACCGTCTCCTCCGCGCTTCCGCATGCCTCGTCGACAATGCCCATCCCCACACCCCTGGCCGCAGTAATCTTCTCCCCTCTCATCACCACATCCCTCAGAACCCCCGGCTCCCTGATCTTCGACCTGATCAGGGTGATGAAGTAGCCCACCATCGGAACGCCGATGTCGACCTCGCTCATGTACAGGAACCCTCTGTCCTCCCTCATCGCCACGTAGTCGTGCGCTAGCGCCAGCGCAAACCCAGCGGCGGCGGCGTGGCCGGTGACGGCGGCGATGGTGGGCATGGGGAGGGAGACGAGGCTCGAGATGGCGCGGATGAAGGACGAGGAGAGGAGGTCGACGCCCTCGGAGGGGGAGGATGAGGAGGTGGCCCACGCCAGGTCGAAGCCGTTGGAGAAGAACTTGCCCTCGCCGCAAGTGACGAGGGCGGAGCCGCCGCCCTTGGCGAGGGAGGAATCGGAGCGGATTTGGGCGAGTGCAGATGTGATGGAGTCGAGGAGGGTGGGGTTGAGGCGGTGTTCGCCGGAGCCGGTTAGAGTGAGGAGGTACACTCGGCCGCGCTTCTCTACACTACACATTACTGCTGCTGCTGCTTCTGCTGCTTCTGCTTCTCCCCCCTCTCTCTCTCTTTCTATCCGAGCCTTTTGTTTTTAATGTATTATTAATTTAGTGGAGAGAAACAAAGGCCCGATAAATAAGGTAATTGGGTACAGCCAAAAATGAAAAATGAAAAATCAGTGGACGGTGTCTCCTCTTGGAGATGTATTGATCTGTCCTAAATTGTTAACGTTGCACTTTGAAGTATAAATCGGACCGGACCGGATCGGAGCAGTCTGACAAACAATTAGTGCAGTTTGAACCTGGGCCAGGCTGATTAGGTTTAGAGAAGGGTCACACTTCGACAGGACTCAGAAGGGAGAATGTTGAGCCTAGTTCGACTTCTGGCTCTTGATTGAATAGAGCATGAGTTGCATGGACTTGCTTTTTTTTTTAAAAATTATTTAAATAAATAAATATTATTGAATAATTAAAAATAATATTATTTATAAAGGTAATATTTTATTGAACAAAGATAAATAAAAATTACATAAGCTAATCAAAAGAAAATGTGAGCCACGCTTTAAGGTCAGACTTCTAGACATTCATCTTCTAGCCTTTTTCTTTAACAGATTATGAAATGTCATATTAGATGAGACGTCAAACCACCAAGGTTAAAAGATAACTTACAACCATACATACGTAATATCTATTATCTTTTAGATCTACGATGTAATGACTCCATATCTCTAACCTCCTTGCCCATTAATAAGAACTTGAGAGTTGAGACTTGAGAATGAGAAAGTATGAGGAGAGATTAGAGAATGTGTTAAGAGAGTAGGAAAAAATGGTGTGAGAAAAATGTAAGGGTGGGATATTTATTGGTTGGAAAAAGGGAGAGAGAAAAAATATCTAATCGTTAGTATCGATTGGATTCTAACCATTGGATTTTCAACCATTGTATTGGCTGAGTAAGCCTAGCTTGATATGTGTCTAGGTCGAGCTGACCGTGGGCTCTTAACGTGCCTAAGTTGGGCTCGTGCACAAGCTCAAGCTCAAGCTCAAGCTCAGGCTTGGACCTTTATTAGACTCTTGAGTGAGAATTTTTAGGTTATTTGAAATCAAGTCCAATAACACATAATCTGATTAATTGCCAAACTTGTCCTAAGTGAAATGATTTGTTCGTAAATTTGTATACAATTTTAAAATTGAGAAATAGCCATGTTCTAAGAACCAATAACATTGGCCAAACCAAATGGGTAAATGAAATTCCTCCCATGACCCAAAATACTATTGCATGGATTTCTTCAAGTACAACCTAAAACCTTAGCGAAGCACCTTAGATATGGCAAAGTGATGGACCTTTGATACAACACACATTTCCCCCAACTATATTTTCGTACATATCTCACCAAGGAGTTTGCTTCCTTAGGGTTTATCAAAAGGTTCTCGGTGCTGAGATACTTTACGAGTTGTGTGCTCCAATTGCTTTGGTCATTAACCAACTGCTATAATGTAGTTAGCTAGGAGGAGTAGAACTCACACCTCCTTTCTAGGTTTAAATCTCACGAACCGTAAGGAAAAAAGAAATCTATCGATTTCAAAAAAAAAAAAAACTTTGGTCATTCACTAGGATTCTGATCTATGCCTTTATGCTTGGAACCTCGACGATTTTCACCCGTGATTTTTCTCCTTTCTAGTTGAATTACTAAAGTGATCTCTAACTTAGATTTCATCTTCACTGGTCTTTTTAAAAAGTTATAGGTGCTACTACGATCTTGCAAGATACTTCCCATTTTTGTGTACTTTGCCATAAAGTCTCCATTAATTCGGTTTATGGCAAGTTATGACTCACTCTAAGTTACAATATTTCTAGTGTTTAGCTCTTGTGCTAGCCATATTCTATGAGACGGCCTCATGCTCTATTTTATTTTTTGAGGTTGGAAACTTGAATGTAACATGTGTTCAAGTGTAAAGACATCGGACATCACACACCTAATAAATCACATAATCTTTTTTTTAATATCACAATATGAATGAATCTAAATTCATATTATAGCATTAATAATATCATCAGAAAATAATTTTTACCTAAGATCCTTGATGTATAGTTGAGTGATTTCTCTATATACATTAGCAAGAAATCCATCATCTAATCTGCACTTGCAAAATACAAATACAAAACACATATAAGTGACTACTAAAAAAATCATTTAGCACACACACCACTAAGAAATACATGACTTACAGTAGATCAAAGTTAAACTCAATTTTGCAAAATAATTAGAAATTGAACAAAAAACAAGCTAGTGGAATGCAAAAGCATGATGAGCCACCTCAGTGAGCGAAACCCACTAGAAAATTGTCTTGAAAACTACAACTCTAAACCATATTGGCATAACCTCAAATCTATCAAAAATGCGCCCAAGGGACACATGCCTCAAACATGCGAGCGCAATGTGCAAACGGACTGCAGATCTTATGTCTACATTTGGCCCAAAAATCCAAACTAGACAACAAAACACAGATACCAAATCAAACAAAGAGCATGCATGAAAAACTCTAAAACAAGCATTTCATGTTACTCTACTTAATCTACCAAAACTAGGTTCACTATGATTTTCAAATATCAAAGTCACAATGGTCGAAGCAAAGAAAACATGATGCATCTTATCATAAAAGTATGCATCCAAAACTCTATAAATTTGCTAAAACTCAACAAGTACATACTCAATTCTCTTTTAAGTTCAAAAGCACGATCTGATCCTACATACTCAATGTGTGTATTAGACAGCCAACAATTCCTTAATGCTTTATATCGCATACAGAACACTCCAACAAATGACGCCGACCACAAGTAGCTGTCGAAACATTTTATATTATCACGAACGAGTCACCCTATAACATCTTGATTTCCTCTTTATTTTTCTTTTCTATTTGTGGGTGCATTTTGGAGGCGTGTTTTAGAGGAGCATTTTGAAAGCACGTTTTGAGTTTTTATTGGGTCAAAGTGTAGCGAGCTTTGAGTGGGAGTCTAGTATTCCAATTAGTGTCCTTTTGACAAGTGTCATGAGCGAAGAATTATTTATATGAGAAATTGGCTATGATTTGTGACTAAAGCTGAAGTTATGAATGCCAATTGGACCCTTGTGCAAGTGTCATGATATATATATTGAAGTGGATGTTTGTTTAGTGGACTTATACATATGTACCTTGGAGTTATGTGTGTGCGTTTGATTTATGAATTGTTTGAATAATATTGGATGGCCTCAATCATTGGTGCTAGCCTATTTAAAAGAAGAGAAAGTTTAGAAGTAGAGAAAGAGAAGAAGAAGAAGAAGAAGGAGAAAAAGTAGCGAGAATGGGAGAGTAAGGGAGGGCAACAACCTGTGCAAGCAGTATAGAGGAGAAGAATAAGAGAAGAGAAAGAGGGGGGTGGTTGCTGGTTGTCGGGATTGTGCATGTGAGGGGGAGGATTGGAAGGTATTCAGTGGTCACCATGGAAGCTCCAAGTAACATGGTTACAACAGGAGCTCGCTAGAGAAGTTGCCGAAGGTTGTGTTGTAGTTGGTTTTGAGGTGAGGAAGAGTTTTGAGTTAAGTTTCTTCCCTTCTCAACCTTTGCATGTTCTAATTTCTCTTGGATTCTTGGGTTGTTGGGTCATGGCTTGCTTTTGGAGCCATTGGGTGTTGCATGCCAAGCTTGGCCAGAGCTCTGATAGTGGGTTCTTGAGTTTCAAGGTACACACCCATGCTCTATGTTGTAGTCTAACCATGTTGTGTTTATTTGATGATATTTAGAGCTATGATCATCAATTGTTAAAGAAATTAGTCTTGTTTGGTAAATAATTTCATCTCCTTCAAAATGGTATATAGAATTGGCATTTTTGGGTAACTTTAGAACTTCAAAAAGATGAATTTCAATAACATGTGAGTTCTACTTACTTCTTGATACTTGGTGATATTCTAGCCTATAACTTGAACTCTGAAGGTTCAATTTCCATGACATTTATTGGAGTAATTAGAGGACTTAAAAATCTTCAAATTGATATATATGATCAATATTTCTGGAAGTATTGATGCCTTGAGAGTGTAGATGCCTTTATGATCTTGCTATCATTAGTTGTTCAAATTGAATATAAGGCCTTGTATGAGACATAACTTGAGCCTTGGTGATCTGAGTCTTATGAAATTAGCCTTGTTAGAAAGATAATTTTAAAATCTTTAATTTGATGCATTTTATGAATTTTTTTGAATGGAATTGATACCATAAATGTATGGATTGGAGTAGCAACTTTTCTACTATATTTTGATTTCTAGAATGACCTTTGTATCTTGGTTTGATTATAACTTGAGCTCCAATTGTTAGATTTTAGTGATTTTGGTCTTGTTGTAAAGTAGACTTCAAGTATCGATACTTCTAGATGAGAATTATGCCTAGTATGATTTTCAATGGAAGTTACTGGTGAAGCTTTGCTTTGAAAGATGGTTTATGGCTCTTATTTTTATACTTATTGTTAATAATTGTTGAGAATTCTTCTTTCGAGCTTTTAATTGTATGTTATGCCTTCTTTTCATCCCTGAGGATTGCTAGTGGATGGATGTTTGACTGAGTTGCCGCTATGTGCTGAGAAATTTACATTGCATCACAGGCACCCTGGTGGCATGTTTCTCTAGCATGGGTAACCTACACGTATTGGTCGTGTGTTTTGGCCTGTACAGTAGGAAGTTGTGGCTGTTACGTTTAATGTGGTTTGGTTTTATGTGAAATAAATCTTCGAATGTTTTTTATTGATTTCTATTTGTAGAGATGGAAAAGGCAAGGAGGTTGAGGTCTATGGACCAATAGGACTGAGGTTGAGGTCCAGTAGTCAAGAGTACTAGAGGATCGTACAGACTAGGAATGATTGATACCTCTGGAGGGTCACGTGTGCACCTTAGATTGAGGTTTCGAGTTAAGTGTCAACAGGGTCAAGGGTGAGAGACCCTAGGTGGCCCAAGTGTAGAGACCTGTGTATTGGTATGGTCAGGGGTTTAGATTTTCCCTAGGCGATTGGGGTACAAAGGATGCTAGTAATACATGCCTTGTGAGTGTTGGCCAGAGTATGATATATACATGCCTCACTTTTAGTGACGTCCCAGAGCAGACAGTATTGGAGGATTCTTCATAGAGAGAGAAGGGACTCAAGACAGATGGCTCGTCTGTGGCAGTGCAATGCACTTTGGCAACTGCTAGTGGCCAGTGTTAATTGCTTGGCCCTGAGTGACACGACATGTGTTTCTGTGTGTATGTGTGAGCTGTTGAGGTGTTCTATGTGCAATAGAGCATTCAAGTACTGTTGGCAGTTTTATCTACATAGTGAATATGTGGAATCAAATTGTGTGTTTTGAGTTACTCAAGATAATTTAATACTTGTACTATGTTGAGTTTTTAGTGGATTTTATTACTGATATTTGGGTACATGCTTATATGGTAAGATGCATCATGTTTGTCTTTGTTGAGGTCATTGTGGCTTTAACATCTGAGAAGCATAATAGACTTGATTTTGGTGGATTTAGTAGAGTAACGAGAGATGCATATTTTAGTGTGTTGCATGCATGCTATTGGTTGGTTATGGTTTTTTAGAGGTTTCTCAATAGATTTTTGGGGCATCCAAGTTGAGATGTATAAGGCCTCTAGGCATCATATCCTAAAATTTTCTTTCCAATTTCTACTACTAATTTCTAAATCCAAGCATAGTCATTAATAAACAATATAGTCAACAAAAATAAATCTAAAACAACTTACTTACCTAGAACCCTTAATGTGTGATTGAGTGACTCATTTTTATGTGTACTAGTAGAAGTCCTACTCCTATTCCCACGCTTGCGAAATAACACACAAAACAAAACATATATGAGTAACTACTAAAAAGATCACCTAGCACATAGCTACTTAAAACAAAACCAAAAAATAAAACCAAAAAACTAATCTTGAAGACTACATCAACACCAGACTTTGGTTTGGTAAAACTTCAACAGTCTAATGCATCAAAGTAGGAAATCCAAAATTACTAAAAACCTCGATGAAACCTAAACCACAAAGAACACGAAGCACCCTTACATTGTGACATTTACCAAGGAAAACCATCTTAAAATTGAAAACCCAAATCTCCTAAAACCTGAGATCTGCTACCAAAACATGTCACCAAAATAAGGATCTCATCCCAGACCACAAAAACATAGTAAGGCAATTCATTATTGCTCAACAAGTATAAATCCTTCAAAACATGCTTTTCAAACTATTTTTCTCTTTTCTTTCAAAACACATGCATCTTTTGAAAACACTTTATGTACTCTTAGAATGGCTACTCTATACCAAACCAAGTTCCAAAATCAACACAAGCCATATCTCAAAACCAAGGTTTCCACTCAACTAGAGCTTGAAAGCCATATCTTGTGGCATGACGGGGAGGTATGATACTTCTGCTGTCCCTGTGAGCATTGAGGCTTGGGTGTTGTCGGGTGTGGAGGTATGATACTCCCTCCTAAGTACCGTGTGTGGAGGACGTCGTGAAGAGGCGTACCCTATGGTGGCTAGTGTGGGTGGGACATATGCCCATAGCTGGTAGCGTCTTGAGAGATAAGACAGCATTCCTAGGGAGGGGTTGGCTTTGTGAGGGTTCTCTAGAGAGCGAGAATCGGGGGACGGTGAGCACTCCTACACAGGGTAGCCGTCACCGTGGTAGTGCAAAACGCCGTGGTCGCTCCTCAGCGGATTACGTGTGGTCAGAGTTAGGTTGCCTGGCGCCGAGCATCTTGACTCACTGTGTGTGGTTTTGGCCATTGGGGGCCTTTGTTTGTGGTTTTGGGCTAGTAGAGCATCGATTGTGGTTTTGGCTAGTGTGGTCCTGATTCGTGGGATTTCTGAGAAAATAGTTTGCAAAATGAATCTCAAAAGAAAATTAATTATGATTTGTTTTC
This sequence comes from Posidonia australis, assembly GCA_024699735.1. NCBI lineage: Eukaryota > Viridiplantae > Streptophyta > Magnoliopsida > Alismatales > Posidoniaceae > Posidonia > Posidonia australis. The sequence goes on from JAMKQA010174904.1 coordinate 7,728, forward strand.
TGTGGTTTTTCGTGGGTTGCGTACTGGGTGACTTCTATCCCTCATGTGTTTCCTTATGATTTTGGTTTGCAGGTGTAGACATGCGGTTGGTTTAGCATAGTGCATATAGTTTGGTGTCTCTTAGCCGCACACACATGTGGCGTAACTCTACCCCTACCATATCTTGGAGAGGAGTCAGAGCTTGTGCCTGACAAATTTATACCTACGAAGGAGTGGCCCCCATTCTAGCAGCAAAAGCCCTCAGCCCAAGCCAGGCACCTATTACCTCAAAGCTAGGTATAGAGCGAAGTTGTGTATCTATGAGGGAGCAAAAGAAATATCAGTGATCTTAGAGAGTTTGGCATGGTTTCTGGTCCATCACACCACCCTATAGCGAACTTAAGCACCACCACTCACCCCACGAGAGCCACCCACAACTTGTGAATCTCATGCATACAACTTTCTAACCTAACTGAGGGCAAACAAAGCACCAAAAAAAAAAAAACGAAACAACCAAAAACAAACAAAATTACTATATCTAATTAATAAAGCATTCATACTTGCTCCAACAGTCATAATAATCATCTCTGATCCATTAACTTGTTTGCTTACAATAAAGGAATCCACCCTAATAACCATCTTCTTCATTACTTTGCTTGCTAGAACCTTTCTGCTTGCATATTGCCTTGCATTGTAGGTCATCATTGAATGTCTTCGACCAGGGGCATTTTAGCTGTTCTCTAGTCAGAGTGCACCTACCACAAGGGCACTGGTTAGTGCATAGGCTACCCAGACTTGCAAAATCAGCAGCGTTGGCAGCGATTCTCCCCACAGTTGGTCAAGTCCCATCAATACTACTGAGGAATGCCCAGCGACAGCACAACCCAACACAAAATGGCCAAAACACAATGGCTAAACAAGCAGCAGAATAGAATAGTCCCTCACAGAGCAAGCATCATTCCTCTCCTCAGCCAACATTAATCTCATCCCCTCCGATGGTCCAGAGTGCCCTCTAGTCATAGCTTGACCCCCCACTTGCTCTTTCCTTCCACCCTTATTTTTTTCTATTGTCTTGCCCCGTCCACTCACCAATGCGAGTGGTCTATGACGATTTGCATGGTTGCACCTTGCCTTCCTTGGTAAAGCATCACATGCCCCTTCTAAGACCATTGCACACCCCTGAGTGGTGCTTAGCATCTCCTATGGTAGCTTGACTCCATACCAAGGGCATCTGTTTTGCCATGATATCTCTTAAGCTACCCTTCACTTCCTTCCTACATTGTCCTTCCCCTCGATACCAGGGGTGTAGATATCTCATTTCGGCACTCCTTTATCTTATTTAAGTCACATTGCATCATAGCATGTCTCATTCATCCTTAGATGTCTCTTGCTCAGCCCAAATACTCTCTAGAAGTCCATTTGCCAATTCAAGCCGTTAAACCTCTCATTTTCCAACATTTAATGTTGTACGTTGCATATTGAGCGTCTAACGTTATACATTAGCAATTATGCGTTTAACGTTATACGCCTAATTCCAGGCATTTAATTTCTTCAATGTTGTTCCTTGTCATTTCTATCAAGTTTCCTTTCTTGTACTTAAAATAAATATCCAATATTTTCAAATGAGTCATCTTGCCATGTTTCAGAGTCTTCATTATCTCATTAGTCCACTCGTTTGACCACATTTGAATTGGCAGCCAAATTTAGTAAGTTTTTGGGTTGAATGTGTTAAACGCTAGCATCTAGGTGTGTAACGTTGAATGCTAGATTTGTAGCGTCTTACACTTGATAGCTTAGGCATGCTACATCAACTATTTTCTTTCTCTAGAAAACTTTGAATTCAAATAGTTTCCTTTTATGGAAGACACCTTAAATCATGCTGGGCATCATTATGGCTTTGACCAGACTTTATTAGTCCTTTTTAATGGAGGAATATTCCTATTGATAGCCTGGGTGTGTTGAACGCCCCATATTGGGTGTTTAACATAGAACACCCATTTCTAGGCGTACAACACTTCTAGAAAGGAAATTTTTGATGCAACTGTCTCAATCTTTCCAATTTTGGTCCTTTTTGCCATTTTTGATCCTCTCGTACCTTTGTATAAGTGAGGGTACCCCCAGCCTTTGAAGGGGGGAGAAAGTTTAGAATTTTGGAGAGGTACCCATACACATCCACACGAGGGGGAAATTATTTTGAGAAAGAGAGGATAGAGGTTTTGAGCTTGAGTCTTTTGTCGATTCCGACCACGTCACATTGGCACCTTGCATTCCAACATATGCACGTCATAAAAAAGGGGGTTTTCTTTTTATTTTGCATGTTTCATTTTTATGCATATTTTCTGTGACCATGCCGGTGGAACCCTTAGGCGCGGTTCACCAAACCTTACTCCGGTGTGCGGAAACACACTGGGAGGTTCGATATAGTCACGGCGAAAATGGTGAATCTGGAGGAAGAGACAAGACTCGGAAACACCAATGAGAAGACAAAAAGGATAAGGAAAGGAGCCGCCACCTAGTCTTTTAATGGAAAGACGAGGAAAACCAGAAAAACACACCAGAAAAACTGGAAAGCAAACAAGATGCAGAATGTACGCGTGATCTGTGCCTAATGGATAATGCAGGATGAATGCGGGCTAGAGAAAGGGTAAGGATTCTGGTTACGCATAGGGAAGGGGTTAGGCACCCCCATGCACCCGAGAAAACTCGATCTTTCTAGGTTTCCTTCTGTCAATGGTCTGCTAAATGTATGCTTGCTTATTCTATATGCTCATGCATGAAAATGACCGAAAACATGCCAAGTCAAGGAGAAGTGAAATCAAAGGAAAAAAGTTAA
>JAMKQA010174933.1:0-11814 GCA_024699735.1 Posidonia australis
TGCCTTCCTTCATCCTCAAAGAAAACAATCTTTGCTTGAGCAACAACTTGTTTGTTAGGGACTTTGTCATATACAAAGTTTCCAACTTGTGTCACAAACTGGGTGTTGAAGTTTCATCAGCCACTTCTATAATTACCTCGTCTGACAAACACAACAGAATGGTAGAATGGGCCTTTTCCTTTTGCAATTCATACTCGACAGATTTTCTGTCACTAGTTGACTCTTCATTCAGGAGAGTCCAAATGGCTTGTTGCTTCAGCAAGTACCTCATCTTAATCTGCCACAAACTGAAGCTGTTTTTCCCAAATTTTCAACTTTCAATGCTGGAGTAGACATCTGATTTGCTGGAAAAACAAAACAACTAGCAGCAAACTAGACTACAACAACTGCAAATAATCTGCAAAAGAATCTGCTACAATCCGGACAACAAAAAACTGACACAAAATGCTGTCCCAAAAGACTGAACAAATTTAGAACATCAACTGTCCAATCAAATGCAGATTCAATTCTAAATTTTCCAAAAAGATAATATCGCAGTAACTCAAAAGCAAAATCTGATCAAATGCCTTAACTCGTGCAAAATCCAGCAAAACAATGAAAAGATAGGGTTCTGGATTCTTACAACCCGTGCCACCAAAGTGGAACGGTGGAAGACCAAGTCGCGCGGCAAAATAGGAGCGTTCCGGAGGGCTGAAACCAACGCAGGCGACGCTGGACGTGTGTTGACGCGCTTGGTCGCTGGCAGACTACCGGACTCGTGCGGCTGGCTGCAGAACGCACGACAGACGCGCGACGAACACGTAGGCGCCAGACAACGAACTGCCGACGGACGACGGACGGACGGACGGACGGAGGCTGTTGTTGGTGACGCACGGAAATTCTGGCTATGATACCACTTGTTATGCAAAGATTCAAAGGAAGAAGAAGAAGAATCAAGAAATTACACACAAACACAAGAATTTACGTGGTTCTCCAAATAGGTACGTCCACGGATGGAGAGCGGGAGGAGGTTGTTCCACTAGTTCAAATGAGGATACAAAATGTGTTCTATCAAATTGGGTGTCCTTGCCAAGCTTAAATACTTGAGCACCTCAAATGGTCAAAAGACCAAAATACCTCTAGTACAAGTTATAACCAAATTCAAGACACATATTCAACATTTATATTGAATATGTTTTTCTTTTTCTCTTTCAGTGTCTTATAATGTTTTTTTCTTAATATGCAGTGCTTATTTAATTGTTTACAGTGTATGAAATATGAATCCTTGCATAACTTTTTGAGACTATCACTAACTTCATTCAACTAGTTGTTCTTTAAAGACGCAGTCACATAGACATGGTTCAACAACTGAGAAATGATATCTTTGTTTTTTTCTCTAACTTACTAGGCAATATTTCAACGATATCCGCGACCTGAGAAAGAATATCAATCATTTTCTCTTATATACAGTGATAGATCATTAGATTTGGTAAGTTATACTCTCAATACTGAAATGACATTTTTCAGGATAAATTATCTCTAAATGTTATAGCTAATCATTGAAACGTCTGAACAGATATGCAAGGATAAGGATGAAGCTGAAGTTTGGTTTGTTGGTCTGAAGGCTTTGATCTCTCATGGTAATAACAGGAAATGGAGAGTGGAACCAAGAAGTGACAGAGCTTCATCTGATACTAATAGTCCACTTACAAATTCTCGGAAGCCGTCCCCATTGAATTCACCATTTTGCAATTCCGAACCTTTCCAAAAGGTGGATAATATTGGTACATTATAATTTTTAAACGTCCATTTTAAATTAGAAGTTTCATGACTTTTTTGTGTCATCAGGACTCAGGTGATACACAGCGAACTTCCGAGAGTCCTCCAAGGAACGGATTGGGTAAAGTTTTCTCTGATGTGATATTATATACGGCACCTTCCAGAGGGTCTGTTGCATCTGATTTGGTAAGCAATACTCTGGGCTCATGCTCTTCTGGAGTTGGGGCAGACAACCAAAATGGACGGGGCTCTGCAGTTGAAACTTTTAGGGTAAGCTTATCTAGTGCAGTAAGTTCATCTAGTCATGGATCTGGTCATGAAGATTTTGATGCATTAGGTGATGTTTTCATCTGGGGAGAAGGCATCGGTGATGGGCTCCTTGGTGGTGGTTTAAACAGGGTTGGAAGTTCATCCACAACTAAAATGGACACTCTCCTTCCAAAGGCCCTTGAACCTGCAGTAGTGCTAGATGTTCATAGTCTAGCTTGTGGAAGTAGGCATGCAATCCTAGTTACAAAACAAGGTGAGGTCTTTAGCTGGGGTGAGGAATCAGGAGGCAGGCTTGGGCATGGAGTAGACACTGATGTTCCTCAACCAAAGCTCATTGACACTCTTGGTGGATTAAATATCGAACTCGTGGCTTGTGGAGAATATCATACATGTGCTGTTACTATGTCTGGTGATCTGTACACATGGGGTGATGGTACCCACAATTTTGGTCTTCTTGGGCATGGGAGTGAGGTTAGTCACTGGATTCCTAAAAAGGTAAATGGTCAACTGGAAGGTCTACATGTATCATCAATATCGTGTGGACCATGGCATACCGCTGTTGTAACATCCTCAGGCAAGATGTTCACTTTTGGTGATGGTACTTTTGGTGCTTTAGGTCATGGAGATCGCAGAAGCACAAACATGCCAAGGGAAGTGGAAGCACTGAAAGGCCTACGTACTGTCCAGGCTGCTTGTGGTGTTTGGCACACTGCCGCAATTGTTGAAGTACCAAGTGGATCCCCTGACTCCAGTAGTTCTTCATCTGGAAAGGTGTTTACTTGGGGAGATGGGGACAAAAGCCGACTAGGACATGGTGATAGAGAGCCACGACTTCTCCCAGCATGCGTAGCTTCTTTAGACGAGCCTAGTTTTTGCCAAGTAGCTTGTGGCCATGATATTACAGTTGTCCTTTCTAATTCTGGACGTGTTTATACAATGGGGAGTAATGTGTATGGACAGCTTGGGAGTCCTGACGCTGATGGAAAACGTCCCACCTGTGTTGAAGGAAAACTCTCCAACAGTTTCGTAGAAGAAATAGCATGTGGTTCTTATCATGTTGCAGTTTTGACATCCAGAACTGAGGTTTACACTTGGGGAAAGGGGGCAAATGGTCGCTTAGGTCATGGAGATACTGATGGCTGCCTCTTTCCAACGCTTGTTGAAGCCTTAAAGGATAAGCAAGTCAAGAGTATTACATGTGGTTCAAATTTTACTGCTGCAATTTGTCTTCATAAATGGGTGTCTGGTGCAGATCAAACCATATGCTCTGGTTGCCGTCTGCCTTTTGGTTTTAGAAGAAAACGGCACAATTGTTATAACTGTGGCCTAGTCTTTTGCAAGGCATGCAGCAGTCAAAAATCTCTGAAGGCTTGTTTAGCACCCAACATTAACAAGCCTTATAGAGTATGTGATGAATGTTATGCCAAGCTTAAGAAGTCCATGGAAGCTGGAACAGTTTCACGATTCACGAAACATCAAAATGGGAATCTGAACCACACATCTATTGACATATTAGAAAGGGGGAATCTAGATCCTAGACCACCTGGACAGTTGTCTCGGCTTTCTTCAGTTGACTCTTTCAAGACAAATGAAAACAGGCCCTCCAAGCAGAATGGAAAAGGAGAATCAAATAATAACCGCTTTTCTCCTCTTTTTAATGCTAGTACTCCATGGAGCAGTCTCTACTCGTCTAAATCTTCAAATTGTATTTCTGGTCCTTCAAGGAAAATATTTTCTGCATCTGTCCCAAGTTCGAGAATGGCTTCTCGAGCAACTTCTCCTGTCTCAAGAAGGGCAAGTCCTCCTCACATAATGACCCTACGTAATGGTACTGATATCACAAGCCCTAATGTGCTTTGTGATGACCAAAGTAAGACTGATGACGAGACAGGTCTAGAAATTGCCAGGTTAAGATTGCAGGTAATTTAGTTTACCTAGAAATTACAATATACATGCACATGGGTTTGTTGTTATACAACCACGTACTTTTGCCCTTTTTGTATATGCTCTTATGAGCATTACATGTTCCAGAACAAATCCTGTATTTCTCCTCAGAATTTTGTTTCTGATTTCAACATCACAACATGGTAGAAGTAATTCTTTTATACATGTTTTATGTATAATGAAATGAGTTGCCATTAATAAGACCCTGATAGATATCTTCTCTATTCAAACTTCATAGTCAACCATAAATGGTAACAGAATATGTACCCTCTTCCTTTTCCATTATGATTTTAAGTTGATGATTTATGAGGAAATTCTAATGATTGGTTTTGTTTTGAATCTTTGGTCTGAATTAAAGTTGGGTTAATATCTGCTATCAAATTTTTTTGTTCATTTTTATGTTGTAACATGTCGATGATGACCCCTCAAACAAAACATGTCAATGATGACAAAACCAAAGACTTGTTCCTTTCAATTTTTTCCATTTAATGTTGTAACTTTTGTGCTCCAGAGTTCAATAATTATCTAATCAGAAGTTTGGCCATCATTCATAGTATTACTTGGATGTGGTTGAAAGTGTTTCACATCCTGAAACTAAAGATTTGACAATGGATCAGAATCTAGTTTCCCTTCTTCTGCCTCTGCAAGTTCTATTGAAAACTAGAACTTGACTATTGACTAGGCTTATAAGTGCATTTCTTTCCTCTCCTGTCCATTAATGAATCATGTGCTATTATAGCATCATTTTGAATTCGTTTTGGAATGAGTGATAATTCTGATGGTTATTTTAACTAATCATTACATCTCTGCAGGTGGGAGACCTTACAAGGAAATCTCAACTTCTTGAAGTTGAGCTGGAAAGAACTACAAGGAAATTAAGGGAGGCCACAGCAAAAGCAGGTGAAGAAACTGCAAAATGCATGGCTGCAAAAGAAGTAATCAAGTCTCTTACTGCACAGGTAAAATTTCTTTTTACAATCTGTTTTTTTTTTGTGCTTTATTGTTCTCTACATGTTGAAATTTCAAGCACTATTCTGTTATAATTCAATCACAGGTAAAATGTCTTTCTACAATCTGTTTTTGTTTCGTACTTTATTGTCCTCTACGTATTGAAATTTCAAACACTATTCTGCCATGATTCACTGGTAAAATGTCTTTCTACAATCTGTTTTTGTTTCGTACTCTTTTGTCCTCTATGTATTGAAGCTTCAAACAGTATTCTGCTATGATTCAACGACTTTACGATATATTTATTAACATTTCCTATTATCGAGGATCATAGGTGGCACTCCTATACAAAGATATCTTAAAAATTATATAGGAATATTTTAAAGCCATTGTCGGAATACCAATTTGCTGACAATTTAAGAACTGAAAGAATGACCATGCCACAAAAAAAATTGTGAAATACTAATGTTACACTTCAACTAGGGGAAAGAAGTGGATGCATGGGACCTTGAGGGTACAGGGTTATTAACAAATAAAATGCTTTAGATTTCATGGTTGAAAGACAAAACCTGCTTCTAAGATATGGAAACTACTATTCAGGTTGTTGTTTGACTTTTGATTTCTTTTGCTTTTGTTGTTTCTAGTTACATTTCCTTTGGTGATTGCTGAATTACGGAGGATCATCCAACATCAACCTAAAAAATTCGTTCTCTTTTTAACTCGCTGCTAATACATCAGTTTCAGTTGTATGTGGATGTTGTGTGACCTGGATAACGTGGTTGCTGGTTTATCATCCCTCAATTTTTTAAGTACATACTGCAACTCAATACCTCTAGGCATGGTTATCAGGATTGTGACTGGATCATAGTATCATATAGGTACGATCTTACTGGGACGGAGGGTTGGGGGACTAACTTGAAAGTAGAACTGTAGCAAAATCATAGTAGGGTCGCCTAGGAGCACATCTGAAAGGGTTGAGATGATTGGGAATAGGAATAAGGAGCACTTAAACTTTGTTTGAACTTTGAAGCATGGATTAGTATTAGATTTTGTTCTTAATAGTATATTTTGATGTTTGTGTAATTGCAAAGTACCCATATAGTGAAGTACTTCTATAGCTCATTGGGGCCTTTTGAATGCTACAACCAACATTGCTGTAGCATCTTTATTGCTTACTTTTCATTTTTCTAAATTTTAAAATTAAATTAAATCATCAAACTACAAAGTGCAGGTATCGTTGTCTAATTATTGTAACCCCTTCATCCTACGGTCCCATGTTTTAGTAAATTTCAGTCGTTGAACTTATACATTTTTAATCAACACAAAAAAAAAAACACTAAAAACTATGAAAGTGGTTTAAATGGTGGTATGGCCAATAAACAAAGGTTGGTTGTGGCGGGGGGGTGTGGGTGGGGGAGGAAGGGTTGCTATAGCCGACATGGCTGTAGGAGTGCCACAACCTCATTTTCCCCAAAGTACATGTAGTTTATTTATTGTGAATGGCTACGTAGATTTGATGTGGAAACTAGCAATGATTTATATATTCTTAAAAATAAATCTTATAATGTCCTAGAACATACACATCATAAAATGCAGAATGAATTGAAAATATCACTATTGTTTTGCCAGTTAGCGTACAATTGCTGACATTTTATCTAATTTGTGTTTAGAACTCATCAGTTTTGCTTTGACAGTTGAAGGACATGGCTCAAAGAGCAGAAGGTTCCAAAACCGATGGCTATGCAAACACTTCCAACACATCGAATATTTGCAGTCCTTCAAATGAAAACAACATGAGCACTATTACCGATCCACTAGCACCAGAATCGCATCGGCACCATTCTAGTACATCTTCCAATGGAAACCGTGCACCAACCGAGGAAGCAGAGTGGGTTGAACAGGTTGAACCTGGTGTTTATATTACTGTTTCCAGCTTTCCTGGTGGTGAAAAATATCTCAAACGAGTGCGCTTCAGGTAAGAGAATCTCATTGTTTTAGGCCGTTTCTTAGTTTTGCTAACTCATCAGGTCAATGCAAAATGGAAAATTTGTGGATGATAGACTCTCTTCCCAATCATTGTGCCTACTGTCTTTTTTTTTTGCAACAGTTTAGGACATTCTCAAAATAAGGATTTGTTAGAGAGAAAGAGAATCTTATTACTTCATAACAAAGTGACAATCTCGTATGTATAGGAAAATACATACTTGACGTACAAGAAATCTCGTGATTTGATAATATAATTACACAAAGATCCATATGAGGATCTATCTACTCTTAATACTTCTCCTTGAGCTAGAACATCTAATGTACACAACTTGTTATTGACTCTTACGCAATTACGACAAAGAAATTCACAATTTAGAAAGAATAAAGATAACAATAGTAATAATAAAAGTAGTAGGCTAGTAAGTAACAACAATAGACAAGAGTTGTGGTAGTGGACTCAATCATAAGGTAATATATGTCACGCACAAGAATAGCAATCAACAGGTAATCATCTAAAAGATGACATTAACTAATCCAATAGGTGGGGATTGACAACCCTCAAGCAATGGTAGTAATTTTTTTTGGACTTTTATGTAAACAGTCCTTGAAATCTTAATTCTATCTTCTTCCTCTTCTGTGAAGTCCAAAGGAGGTGATAGTAGGCAAATAGATAGTAACAGTGGTTGCAGATAGTTAGGCACGTTGTAGTTGACCTTTTATGGCATAGGTAGGGTGTCTCTACCATAAGAGAGGAGGAAGGGACCTTGGTGGTTTTTGAGTCCCTCAGAAGCAGTAGTCGTGGATCCGACGACTGCCAGTGTTTCTGATGACTTGCAGTGATTGCTACGGTATTTATTGGCATAGTTCCAACAGATGCTACAGTATTTCTAATGGTAGTTCCAGTGGTAGCAGGGTTGGGGCGATCAGTGGCTAGGGTTAGAGTTCCTAACCTATGCTTTTAATACCATATTAGGGAGAAGGAGAATCATAATACTTTATAATAAAGAAAGTATAATTTCTTATATATAAGAGAACACATATTTGACCTATAAGAAACTTCGTGAATGAATATCACAAAGATCCATATAAGGATCTATCTACTCTAACAACATTCAAATTTGTTTTCTTGTCTAAATATGAATCTAACCACAAAAAAAATGCTAGTGCAATTCGGTTATTGAAAGCTATCTGCAATTCTGAATAGGTATTATGACTCGAGTCAAGACTAGGTATTATATGAAAATATAATTTGTACAAACCTTGCATATATAAACCACTAGTTTCTTGCTGCTGCCAGATTGTAACTACCTGGTTCCCATGGGTGAGAAAGTACATGATGACCAACTTTCAGTATTAGTTTTTTTTTACAAAGATTTAGTGACCAGTCTGATTTGAATTTTCTTTTGCAGCCGGAAACGGTTCAGTGAGCAACAAGCAGAAAAGTGGTGGGCTGATAACAGAATAAGGCTGCAAGAGAAGTACAGTGTTCTGGCATCAGAAAAAAATTCTGTGATGAGCACCGGAAAGTAAGGGATAGGTATATCAACTGACAGACTGATGTATAAAACATCTCCACTGGAAACTGTATATGTTTTCTTGCTGTCCAGTGGGTTTGGCCTTGGCCTTTGGCACATCCTCAAATGATCTTTGCATCCAGAAGCAGCAGGATGATAATAAAAGGAACTGAGTTTTTTTTTTTTTGCCATGTCATGCTGCTGCTGATGTGAGTTTGTGCATAATATATTTTGTTTTTTGCTTTTCTTTTTTTTTAATTGTTTTGAGAAGCCTATTGGGTTGTTTGCAGTTTTTTGGTTGTATTTTTTTTGCCAAGGCTTCTATATATTCTTTTCTTTGCTGCAAATTGTATTTTCTTCTATTTGTACTAGAGATAGTTATATTGTGAATTCCAGAAAAGTAGATGATCTTGGTTGCATACGTGCATATTGCAAACTATTATGCGGTAGATTGCACCACTTTGAAACTTTCTCACTCAGATACGAATCTGGTACAGAAGAGATGGTCCTCTATATACATGTAAAATCATGGAACATCATGCGATGTCTTCTTGTGAGCTAACGTTATGTGCCTTGGCTAGAGGTACATTATAAGTCGATCACGCATGCATAAATATATCGATGTGGTTGTGCGCTTGCACCATAATGTAGTAGCTGGGGGTGTGAGAATATCTGGTATCGTTATTCACATACCGTATTTGTCTAGTGCATGTGTATTTTGAGTTTGAAAAAAGCATTTGTATGGATACAAATGTCACCGTATTTTTTGACATGTGTTTGCTTTGGGTATCCTTTTTTCTGCTTTGGGTATCTGCTGATATATTTATTTGCTCGGCAAATCACAATAGCTTCAAATATTTGGTCCATATATTTCTGTATTATGATAATGGATCTGCTGACACCTTGATACCCGTGATCTAGAGTCTTCCTCGACTTATCTTCAACAATACATAATTCAACATGGCTCATGTCTTTTGGGGGATGCATTACTTTGTTATATTCGGTCTATCTTTGTCATCCCTACATATTACCTAAATATTCTTCATTATCACTTAGAATACAAGATGAGATTGATAAAATCCGTAAAAGATTCCTTTAGACTTCAAATTCATCCAGTAGAAGGGATTATCACTTGGTCAAGTAGTGAGTCATATGCGGAAATAAGAAATACAACGGTCTTGGGATTCTAAATATTCTTAATTTTAATATTACCTTAAAATACAAGTTTCTTTGGAATTTTCTATCAAATAAAGGCAATTTCAAATGGTGTCGTCTTGTTAAAAGCAAATATCTTTCCCATAATAATTTTGAGGTAATCCTTAATACTATTTCATGAAATGCTTCCTTGGGAGAAACTCAAATCTTATTTTGCGATTATCAACAATTTTAGTTACTATTCAGTTAATAATGACAATTCAATCATATTTTAGGAAAGTAGATGGGTAGACAACACCATTAAATTCACTTACCCATATCTCTACTCCTTAGCAAAGACTAAAAAGTGGATATTGACTAAAATACTATTGTTATATCCTAATAGAGGGTTAGATTTATTCAACTTTAGTCTAAACTACTCTTTGTCCCTACTTTCCAACTTAGCAGCAGAATCCACTCAGTTTCCCTCTCAACTGAAGAAGTTATGATTATCTGGACAGTCTCTCATATGCAAGTATTTACAATAAAAAGTTTTTTTTTTCTTTCTTTGTAGAGCAAAAGGAGAGCTAGGCCCTCAAGTATGTATATATTTATAACAAAAAATCATGTACAAGAACCTTCTAACACCACAAATGCTAAGGAGAGATACAAACCTATACAAGAGGGTCACACCACAGTACAAGTACTAGACCAAGGTAGACATCAGTACACCAGGACCTCCATATAATACACCAATAAAACAAGCAGTCAGCACAAATATTGCACGCTGAACAAGCCCAAAATAAACTCTCAAATCTGCATTGGGGATCGTGGTCTATGAAAAGCATAAAAAAAGGCAAGCATTACACTCTTGCTAGATATAGTAGACAACTGTTGCCAAAAGAAATAAAACTTGCTACTTAGCACCAGAGTTACGAAGGCCCATAAATCAAGTCAAGACATCCTCAAAAGATCCTGAGAAGTCAAGAGAGAAAGCCATGGCACCTAAAGAAACCAAGCTACGAGAAAAGGAGCAATCCAGGAAGAGATGCGCATAGTCCTCATCATCACAACAGCATAAGGCACACCGGGAAACAATTGATAATCCCAACCTTCGTAGTCTGTCCTGTGTCTTGACCCTTGCCTGCAAAACCAACCAAAGGAGAAAGGCAAACCAAGGACAACACCCAGCAAACCATACTCTCGACACCCATGAAACATGATCCCCTTGGGTCCTAATGGCTTTCCATGCAGAGTTGAAGGAGAAACCCTCGGTAGGATCATGCAACCAAACTAGAGGAGATTGGGAAACCAAATCAAGCATAAGAGGCTGCACCTTAAGAATTCCTCGCCACACCCAAGATGCCCCGGCCACCATAGGCACTTGCTAGATAGACTAATGGAGGAGATACTTGCTCGTCATCCATCGAACCCACGGGACATCCTTGCCAGATATAAGTTGCCAAAAACACTTAAGGGTGCCAACTGTGTTGCTCTCAGATAGCCAGTGAAGCCCAAGTCCACCCTTAGCCTGTTGCATACAGCACAAGTCCCAGGATAACCCCGAGATGCAGCCCTTCTTCCAAAGAAAATGAGTAAACAAAGCCTTAATCTCAGTAATCACCACTTTTTGCAAGCGGAACACAACCACCCAATAAAGGACAATGGAACAAAGAACTGATTGAATAAGTGCGCAACGGTCCGCCATCACCAAGAACATTCGCTTCCAACCAACAAGCTTGGCTCGATGCTTAGATAGAAGGGCAAACAATGCTCCTTAGACAAGCATTTAGAGATGAGCGGGACACCTAGATACACAAGGAGAAGGTGACCTTCAACAGCACCAATGGCATTAGTAATAGCCGCAACGTCCACCCTAGTACCCCCCAAAACCACCATGCTCTTCCAGGCATTAACACAGCCTAGAAACACGAGAGAAATCAACCAGGACAGACTTGATTCCACGAGCATTTGCTAGAGATGCCACCTGTAACAACCCAGACTTTTGATGGTATTTTAACCAACTATTTAGTCTGGATTTCAGGTCTAACGTGTGTGGTTAGCACGAATTATCATCGTGATTTGCAAGCACGAGGTGCTAATGCGAATTGTCAATGTAACTTACTAGCACAAATTAGTAGCACGGAATTCGAAACTCAAGACTTAAACTCAATTTTAATAGAGAGAGAGAGAGAGAGAGAGGATGAGAGAGATAGGGGGTGGCGAGTTAGGGGGAAGGAGGAGAGGAGCTCGTTGTCGA
>JAMKQA010174995.1:0-10810 GCA_024699735.1 Posidonia australis
GAACCTCCTCCTACAGTGTTTCTCCCATACATGCCAACAGATAAACCCAAGGAGGAAACCAACGATGGCATGCCTATAGGAAAACAACTGACCACACTCCTGCCATTCACGAATGGTCTCCACCACCCCACCTTGCACTGGCATGTCAAGAAGTGTCCCAAAAAAGCCCCAGATATTAAATGCAAGATACCCTTGAAGGAACAAATGGAAATGATCCATCGTTTCCACGTTACCTTGAGTACAACAATGGCATTTCGAGACAAAATGGACCATTCTAGATTGCACATTCGCATCAACAGAGACTGCATGCCATTCTATTTTCCATAGTAACAAAGATATCTTGGTCGACAAAATGGAATGCCAAATCCACGTCCATCATCTATTGCTAGGACAGTTTTACTGTAGCTTGAATAGTGACAATGGATTTTGTTTGATGATATTTCGATTTGTGTTTGATGGATTTTGATGATTCTTGTTCCAAATTTTAGATCTTGTCGAGATCTACTGTTTGGTATATTGTTTGTAATTTTTAAGTGAACAATATATCTTTAATACTAAAAAGTTGATTGTTATTAACTGAGTTTTTACTATGACTGTCAGGTGGTTGGAGGAAGAAAAGGCACGGTAGCTTTTAGGCATTTTGCGTTTTAGCCTTCAAGTTTTGTAGTAATTATTTTTTGTCTCTGGCTTATGTAAAAATTTACATTTTAGTCCTTAGATTTTATGTTTAATTACGAATTAGTATCTCAATTTTGGGGAAATTGTTGTTGGGCCCCTAGATTTGGCTAAAATTACATATCAATCCTTCAATTTTTAGATTTAATTACTTTTAAATGCTTAGATTTTTGTAGAAATTACATATAAACCCTTAGAGACTCATTTTTAGTAGTTGATATAATTAGTGACATCTTAACACTGTAGATCACTATGGCATAGAGATAATTAAGAAAAACAATAGATATGAGTTAGGGATTGCCTAAAATACAGTAGCGAGATCCCTTTGAGTTTTACTTTAGCCTAAAAGGACTATATAATATAGAAATACTACGTTTTCCCCTCTAAGTGGTTTAGATGGTCATTAGTTTGGATATTAGCATTCTAGTTTTGTTTCCTCAACCTAATTATCTTTCTACTTTCTGAGTTCAAGGGAATTTATCGATTGATCCCTGAACTTTGTAGAAATTACTTTTCAGTCCTTAGATTTATATAAATTACACTTAAGCCCTTAAGGACATGTTTGTAATCACTTTTAATATGTTAAGGACATATTAAGCTTGCAGACAACTATGGCATAATAATGATTTAAATAAACATTAGAATGGTTAGGGAGTGCTTAAAATAACCTTTAAAGTTAATATTTGCCCTAGAAATAGACATTGAATAGTTTTGGTGTGATGCATTGAAATAAGTGTTTAATGGCATTGTTTAAGCGTAGAGTATGTGGTTTTCATTGCATTTTCCGTGCGGCATGTGGTACAAAGTTTTATGGTATTTTGATAAATGAGTTTTGAAAAATGCTTTGAAAATAATCCCGAGAAATGGTTTTGAAAATATTTTTTGTGGATGGATTCTTGTAATGAAAATGTTTTCGAAAATGATTTCAAAAAGGAAAATGCATGATTTAAAGAAGTTTTCCGTGGTTTTTGGTCGGATCTACGTAGTAGTAGGACAAGACCGATAGGGGTATGAGACTTCAACGAAATTGGTTACGTGCCTTACAGCATGGTTGTCAACGATGAGCATGCGTGAAAATGACCATGGCTCTTTAAGGTACTGTAGGACTCAAATGAAAGAGAGCAGTCCATCCTCTTTACCCGATGATGGCAGGACCTCGGGTTGGAAGTCCCTAGGTGTTTGGGCACCAAGGGGCGTCATGAGGATACACCCCATGCATGTTTGTGACCTACATGGTCATAATACTATGAGGCCTATGTGGCCAAGGCAATTGGACTTCTTCACGAGATGGTTCACCGCAGCAGTGCAGTAGAGTTGGGGTTGGTGCCTCGCCGACTGCTTGTGGTCGGATTGTTTCACCTATGGCTAGGGTGACTCGACGAGTTTTGGTTTAGACTATGTGTGCTTGGTTTGAGCTAGAACTGTCATTCAGTTTTGTTGTTTTAGCCAGGTTCTAGTTTTGTTGAGACTTGTGGTATGAGCTAGTTTCCAGTCATGGTTTAGATATGGTTGAGCTGTATGTTGTTTGTGTTTTTTGCTAGAACCTAGTCAAGGATTTGCTTTCTAGAATGTATAAAAGTGATTGTAAAGATGCATGGAATTTCAAGGAAAATGAAAACAATGTTTTGAAAAGGCATGAGTATGATTTTAAAAGGAAAAGAAAAAAATAGTTTTCAAAGCATAGTTCTTAAAAAGAGTTGTTACTTGCGAGGCAAAAGCGTATTGCTCCACAGTAGTGTGGCAACATCCAAGAGAGATGCCAAAATTGTGTGCATGCGTTCAGGTGGAGAGTGTGCTGGGTGACCTTTCAATGGTCACTCATGTGTGTTTGTTTTGGTATTTTTCACAGATACAGGATAGGAGTAGGAGCTTGCTAGTGTACGTAAAGCTAGAGTCTGTCAACTACACGTCAAGGGTTCTAGGTAAATTTTTAATTTAGCTTAATTCAATTAACAGTTCTTTAGTTTATGTTGTCCCTTGTTGGATTTAGTTTAAGGTTAATGTGAAAAAAAAAGTAGTTAGGTTGTGTGTGTAGCAACTCAAAGTCATTACAATCCTAGATGCCACAATGCCACCATGACCCCAATCTGTGAATTATTTCATGAATATGAGTGTCCAAAGTATTTCCTCCTTCTCTAGGAGTGTTGTGCAAAATTTACTTGAAAAGTTAATTAAAGAATTGACTACATGAGGAAGGCGACTGTAGGTGCATGGCACATCATACTTGCATTGAAAAAGAAAGAAAGAAAGAAAACAAAAAAGGAAGCCAGAGTAAAAAGAAAGGAAGGAAGAATGAGAGGTAGAGGAGAAGAGAAAGAAGGGAAGGACACTATTGTCGCCGTCCATCATGCCGCCGATCTTTTGTCGCCACCGCCAAGTTCCGTCACCATCGTCGCCTTTTTGGAGAGAGAAGAAGAGGCAGTGGAGCAGAGAAGGAATGAAGAAGAGAAGAAGAACATAAAGGGAGAAAGGTACACACCTCGTAAGTCCCTTTCTAGTTCCAAATAGAATCTAAAATGCATGTTAGTATGTGTATGATCATGCAAAATTTTAGAAGATTTTATGGATATTTATTGGAATTAAATGCAAGAACATTGGGTTCTAATTGAGATTGTGTTGGTACCCAGTCTTGTAAGTCAAGCAAGACTTCGAGACTATTGCCTTAGTTTTAGTGTAGTTGTTTGGGCCTGATAAGAGAGCTGTCAAGGCTTTGTTTTTGAGCTGTGACTTCTGGTTTCCAATTTTGTGTAGCTTTAGACATGGAGTTTTGCAATATTTCAGGAAAGATATTTAAATGACTTCAAAATGGATTTGAAAAGGATTTTGGAATAAAAAAAATGTGTTTGCTTGCAAAGGTTTAAATGATTTATTGAGGAAACTTTGGGATGATTTCTCCAAAAAATTTAAAAGCATAGCCTCGAGTTGGTGGTTTTCCCATGATGTCTCTATGATGTTTTGAGATAGTTCCCAAAATGATTAAAAATGATTTCCCAAAGAATTTGGAAAAAGACATGTATAATTTGCTAAGATTTTGAAAGATTTTCCAGAGTTTTCTGTTTACTGAGGTCAAGAGGCCAACAGGGCGTGTTACCAGGACCTAAGAGTGTGACGACATCCTTAGGTGGTCGAGCACATTGCCTAGGATGAGGCTAGAGACCAAGAGGCTAAGCTAAGTGTTCGTCGAATCCTAGATATATGATACTTCAAGATTATCGTTCTTGAGGACAAAGCTGACGACCATGGATCGAGAGCCGATTGGACTGGAAGGAATGATACTTCACTTGTTCCAGGTACCGAAGGCCCAAGATACTAGCTGTACATAGAGGTATAGTGGCAACGAATCCAAGGGGTATGAGACCTTTATGTAGCTAGACATGATACCCTAGTTAGTACGAGTACCGAGAGTGTTAGGCACTGGCAGAGCCCAAAGGTAAGGAGTCTCTGGTTATTCAGACACTTAGACTGAGATTGGAGGATGTCGAGAGAGGCATACCCTATGTAGGTCCTGTGAGAGGACAGCTTTCTCAAGAAAGGTTAGCACAATGAGGGTCTTGCAGGGAGGCGGGATACCATGACGGGTAAACTCCTCCACATGGTGGTTTGTCCATACAGTGCAAACTCCATTGATCGTGCTTCAATAGACTGCTTGTGGCTAGGTGTCAGTTGCTTGACATCAGACAATACGACACAAAGAGGCCAAGAGCCGAGGTAGGCAAGCTACAGCTATCCATGGTAGTGTAGTGATTTTGGAGACTCTGTCTCCAACAATTGCTGGTGGCCAGTGCTTGTCAAGACTTTGTGGTTTTCGCCTATGAGTGGCATTTTTTTGCTTGCACCTATAAGTGGCGTTGAGTTGTTTGAGCCTGTCAGGGGCATTGAGCTGTTTGTGCTCATGAGTGGTGTTGAGTTGTTTACACTAATGGGTGGCATTGTGATTTCAGTAATATGGAGTTGTGTCAGTTTTTGAAATATGATTTATTTGTTCTGATTGAGCAGAGGTTCGGTACTAGTATGACACTATCCTATGGTTGTGGACTTGAATTAGTAGGACTGGCTATTTCAAGTATGCATAGAGTTTTGAAAATCATGCATATGGTTTGAAAGAAAAGAAAGAAAATGGTTTTGAAAAACGTGAGTGTGATTTTGAAAAAAAATAAGAAAAGAATGATTTTTTTTTTTTTGTTAATGGTTGAGATAGATATTATTTCTTCGGCATCAATGCCAGATAAGAAATATAAAGTTCAGTAATATTACAGACCCTTAGGCTATACAGCCCCCAAAAAACCATATTGTTCCATATAAGACACCATATTGTTCAGAATATTTATCAAAAGTGGGACAAAAAGTATTGTATCAAAAAATCAATTTTTGTATATGTCTTTATGGGCCAACTTCATTCATTCATTCGTTCATGGCATCCTGGGATGCCTCTCCTGTTGGTGCATGGGAGGAAGGAATAGAAGGTGGTGCAGCAAGAGGCTCCTCAGTATGTGGTGTCATTGTAGTAACAAACTGCAACATTTCTTCTTTCTCGAAACCTGGTACAAGATTTACCACCCAAAATGTCATCAAACACATAATATCAGTAATAATCTCAAAAGCTGACTTAGTAATATTGCGAAAGATCCTGCAATTTCTCTCTCTCCAAATCAACCAGAGAATGATCTGGAGTAACAAAGTCCACCCAGTGAAAGACAAGTAATACTTAAGATCAGGGGTGGAGAGGAATAAATCAGCAACCGATAAAAAACCAGGGTGTAGTTGGGAGTTCAAGAAGAACCCCCAAATTTCCCTAGCAAAAGAACAGTGAAGAAACAAATGCTTATTACTTTCAATGCTAACAGAACAAAAAATACATAATGTGGACCCAGTCCATGCTCTTTTCAATAAGTTCTCTTTTGTTAAGTTCCTATTTTGAATGACTAACCATGCAAATAACTGAACCTTTTGGAGGGAGTAGCTTCTCCAAATACTTTTGAAAAAGACATTGCACAATCCTCCATCATTTATAAGATTATAGGCAGCTTTCACTGTGAAGGTATTAGTATTTGAGGGAGTCTAGTGAAATTCATCCTCACTAGAGTTCAAAGATAAAGACTGCACAATACTAACAAAACCTTCCAACTGTAATTGAAGCAAGTTGGAATTGCAGGTATCACAATGGAATGTATGAAACAATCTGTTGAAATCCCTATTAAACAACTGCATAGTTCTTTTGATTGAGGCCTTTTTAAATCTAGCAATACTATATAATTCAAGGAACAATAAACACAGAGGAGTGTCATTGTGCTAGTATGGGCAAAGAAAAGAATGATTTTTAAAGGCATGATTTCAAAGGATTAGTTGCTTGTAGGGGCAAAAAAGTATTACTCTGTGGTGATGTACGTCACATTAGTATGTGTTCTAGTGGGGTGTGTGCTAGGTAACATTTTAGTAGTCACTCATGTATATTTGTTTGATGTTTTTACAAGTGCAGGATAGGATTATGAGTTTATTAATGTATTTGGAGTTAGAGTCAGTCGACCACACATCAAGGGATCTGAATAAATAAGTAATTAAATTTGTTTCGGCTATTAGTGCTTAAATTTATATTGTTCCTTGTTGGATTTAGTTTAAGGTTAATGTGTAACAAAAAACTATGTGACTGGATTAAGAGGTAACGACTTTAGAGTAACGACTTGGAGTCGTTACAATCAATCTACCTCAAACAAATCAAATCGGGTTGCTACTCAGAAAGATAGAATTCTGATTACTAAGATCTAATCACGCAAACTAATTTTCGGAGACCAAATCTTAACAAGTACCAACACATAAAGAGGTTGAACCTAATCACAAACGAGTGCAAACCTTAACTTGTATTGGTTCAACGTCATTAAATAAGCCAGTACCAAACGAGTGCAAACCTTAACTTGGTTTGGTTCGGTTTCATTAAATAAGCCAGTACCAAACGAGCGCAAACTGCTCCACGTAGAATAAACAGAACTCAAGATTTAACTATCCCTTCAAGCTTTAGCCCAATATTTAAACTCGATCCTGAACTAGAAGCCAAATATTTCTAACAAGCTTAAACCTCACGCCTCATTTACATCCTTATATATTACACAATCATTATATGCCCAGGAAAACTTTTAGCTGTGGTCAGACCATGACCCTTTGTTCGGTACAGTCTCGCTTTTCAATCGGTGGATCCAGTTATTATTTAGTGATTCGTTATTATTGTTACTGTAGCATCTACTTTTCATGTTAGTATAAGAATTTCACACCCAAAGTCAAATTATATATAATGCTAGTGAATATGACAATGATCTCCCTTTTTAGAGCAGTGCTTTTTTATTACCTTTTTCAAATAAAATTAATTCATGTGACTCACTAGTTTGGGATTTTCACCCTTATATCCCTGATAAGACTAACAACGCTTCAAATACTCCTCTACTTCCAGTATTTCCCTCCTTATCCTTTATAAGTTCAAATTCCTTACTTCCGTACCCCTAAGTTAGGTCCTGACCCAACTGCAACTGATGCTATTTCTTATAACCATTATTTGGCATTTAAATAACCTAAATGTCCTAATCCTTTTGCTAATAAACACCACAATTGTTGGAAATGTCTATTATCTACCTCCTCTCTACCAACTACTACCATGAACTCCTCCTCTAGTAGAGTTCCTCCTTCTCCTTCCAAATGTATTCCTTTCACTCCCTTGTGCAGATATAAAAGACTAACAGTTATTTATTTATCTTCTTAACCATACTCCAAAGGAAGGAAGTTCTTTAGGTGTTCAAGATGGTAGGTGACTTCTACATTCTATATACATTCAGAAATTTATATGTTAAAAAGCCTAATGAAGTTTTTTGTTCATGATGCAGAATGAAAGAGAAACATGTGGATTTCTCAAGTGGGTGGAAGATGATTTCAAGTTAATGGAGGATGAACTTCATGGATCATCCAAAAAATCGATGCTCATCATGATGAAATGAAAATTCTACTCAATAATATACACGATTTGAAGAAAATAAAAACTAAGATCAAAAACATCAAAATGTATCTTTGTAGTCTTTGCAACTATTATAGCCATTGTAATGCCATCCAAAATGTAACTTGTTTATGAATCAAAATGAAGCAAGATTGCAAAATGAAGCATCCAATGTTATCATCATAATTTCATTCTATGTCTAACATAACAGTCATTAACCTACATAATTTTATGGATTACAAAACATAAAGATAGTCATAAACTTATATAGTTTCGTGGGATTACAAAAAACATAAAGTCATTAACCTATATAGTTTTATACTCCCATTCTTTTTGAAACCAATCCAAGTACTCATGTGAGAAGCACTACTGCTGCTAAGTCCTTCTCCCTGATGTTGTTGCTGTTCAATAGGATTGTAGTAGCCATGCTGCTGTTGTTGATATGTATTACAGGAGGAGTCTTGTTATTGTTGATGTGCATTGTAGGAGGCTTACTGCTGCTACTGTTGCCATTGATTTTCTTGATATTGTTGTTGTTGCTACCTTTACTACTACCTAATTATCTTCACTTGTTGCATTCCACCATAACACATTTGTTGTTGTTGCTATTGCATTCCTCTTCCTCTCCCTCCACCTTTGCGATTGGAACTTCAGGAGTGACTGGAAACATGTCATCTCCTACATTTGTTGGGGTTCTTCTTGTTTGACTTGGTTTATTTGCTAAATTTGCAGGTAGTCCACCATTTCCGACTATCATTGTTGGGTTCCTCTTGGTCCTTGGTGGCTAGAAAGGTTTTGTAAGTCTTCCTAGCTTCCTCTTAAGGGATGGTTCACTACCCCAAGCAAGTAAATTAGAACAAGTAAATAGACAAAAAAACAAGTTAATAAACAAATATATGAATTGAAATTAATGAAATAATAGGTCTCTATGGCAAATTTGACTCATGAATGTTGCATGTTTGCTCTCTGTGATCTAACACACCACACCTCTTACACTTTTGTTATTTTTTTATTTGATGATTACCTCCTCCCTTCTCATCTCTGTCCTTAATTCTGTGATTTTTGGGACTATCAGGTTGCACCTAAATTTGTAGAGGCTTCACTTTCTCCACACCATCAACTTTTGCCCATTGAGTCTTATCTAGCATTAAACTGATTGCAAATCCATAAGCTTTCAAATAAATTTCCATAGTGTAATAGCTAGACACATATGACTCCCATCTGACACCTCTAATTGAACCTATGAATGCTACAACATGTTTCCAGAGGAGGCCTATCACTTGCCATTGTTTGTAAGTACAATTGTGTGCTTGGAGGTCCACTATACACCTCACATCATGGCCTACAACTTCAGCCTTATGTGTAGAAGATCTCAAAAATGAATAACCACCAAAACCTCTTGAAATTGAAACAATATATTTCCTAGCATAAGGTACTAGAGTATAAGTCAGTTTCTTGCCTTTCTTTTTCCTGACATACAAGTTCTTCATTAATTTCTATATAATTGCATCCACACAATTGACTTTGGGCTTCCATCTTGCTTCTCTAATGAATGCATTGAAGTACGCTGAAAGGTTGTTTGTAACGTGATGACATTTTGCACTTTCCCCAAATTGATACCTACTCTAAAGCTTAGCATGATTCTCAACATTCAGTAACCAATCATAGGTAGATTGGCTGCTTAATTTGATGTTGCTATAGTATCTCTTATAAGGATCTTCACTATATGCTCTTGTTGCACTCCAGATAAGCTTTTCTAGATGAACCCCTCCATGTTTCTTCTTGAAGTTCTTATATAAGTGCCTCTCATAGGTCCTATGCTCTGCATTTGGCCACTTCAAAGACATTGCTTCTTCCAAATCCTTGCACCTATTTGAACTGAATGTGATCTCCTCAACCTCCCCAAGACATTCTTTCAAGTAAGCTAGAAACCGCTTCCAATTTTCTCGATCCCAACTATCAACAACTGAAAATGCCACTAGGAACATGCCATAGTTCCCATCTATGCTTATTGTCACAAGACAAACCCCCTTATATTTAGATTTATGGTAGCAATCATTAGGGCCAAGTAGAGGTCTACATCCTGTTAGAAAATCATTATTGCAAGCCTTGAAGCAAATAAACATCCTCTTGAAAGAATTGTCCCTCTCCATCTCAAACTTAATAGTACTCCTTGGGTTCTCATTGTTCAATTCACCCACCAAATCTGGTACTAAGATGTAAAGTTCTTTCATTATAATATCTTTATCTTTTCATACTCTATGGTAAGGTAAATGCAAATGGTACTTCTCTAACAGCCTAGCCATCAAGATCTTGATCTTCATGTTACCATCTCCCTTTAACCAGACCGTAAGCTTTTCTGCAATCCAATACTTGGATGCTATTTCATTTCCTACCATATTTACTGAGGAACATGTATGTAGGCCTACATGAGTCTTCACCTAAAAGGTGACACCATCTGATAGCCTTGAAGCATGAAGTCTCTAATTGCATTTCATGTCCTGACACTTACATGTAATCTTAGGAGGTTCACTCCTAATATAATTCACCTTACGTTCATTGTTAATGCACCATTGCCTTAAAGCAACTCTAAATAACCCTATCTCATCATATTTTGCTCCTGGAGATGTGTCAAGACTTTCCATGTCCTGAACATGTTTAAAGCGTCCTCCTTCTTCCACAAATTTATCTTCTAACTCTACATTAGACTTTGAACTACTATGCAAAGTATGATAACTATTTCCTGATTGTATCGTAAAATCTAGATCCTCGTCTAAGTTGACATCATCATCAACTACTGCATTTGTGTACTCAAATCCTAGCTTCATCTTTTCCATCATATAAGTGTAACACCCCAGTACTACACAACAGTATAAGAACTACCCAAGTACAGCTAAAGAAAATAAATAGCAGAAATAAAATAATTAAAGCTAATCACCCAAACCTGTGTGCGACAAACGTGGCTCGAAAAGATGCACCAGACTAGATCTGCTCCTACACCTTAGCACCTGAAACAAGGGGACAAGAAAACACACGCGTGAGTGACAGGAATGTCACCCAGTATGCGCCCCAAAAACAGCGCTAAAAGCCAAAGAAAACCATTGCTTAACGACAAATCATTTCCAAAACCACATGTTTAATCAGAAAACATGGAAAACAATG
>JAMKQA010174996.1:0-10541 GCA_024699735.1 Posidonia australis
CTGGGCCTAGTCCGCGGGCCTGGCCTGGCCCGCGACGGGCCGGACCGGGCCCAACCCACGAGTGATTTTTCCGGACTCAGACTGGACCGAGCGGGCCTGGACCGACCCGACCCGATTTCCATGTCTAACTCTTGGTACTCAATTATCTTTCATATCTCTTGATGCTAGGAGGCATACAACAGCAAAACTAATGCAACAATGTTTTGACCCCAGCAAGGTGCATAATCTGAATTAATTGATGAAACTATTCATGTACTAGTTCAGTTTCTTAAAGGCTGTAAGTTTGAAATTTTTATAAGCATGAAAACAATTAATTAATTTGCAATACATGTAAATGCATCGTGTTTTTGTAAGAGCTTTTGAGATAAGATACGGCGGTACCAGATGTATGGTACACAAGGGTAATGCATTTTAAAACATCATCTTTCTGATGCACGCATATATAATAGGGAAGATGTAAAATGAGGAACTTCTTACCCCTGGAGTCTTTGGTACAACACATAAGTGCCTCAGTCCCAGCTCCCTGAGTAGCATTGCAGCCTTCGCAAGCGACATTGTCTCAACAACGGTGTAAGGAGACGTGTTTGTTATTGGATGGAGATCCACATACATTTCCATTTCCTCTTCACTGATCTCCAAGTCTTCCAGCGTCATTCCCTTTCCTGACCCAGCTTTGGCAAAGTCAGATGCAACAAATCTACTGAACAATTCTGCTGCCCCTGTTGCTTCCCTTTCACTTGTGAACTTCCTCCCTTTCAGCAATACAAGCAAGTGAGACCTCAACACAAGCCCACACAATTCTGGTGCACTAGAAAAAGGTGGTTCATCAATCACAGGAAACCCGTTGTGTCCTGTCAACTTCAAGGCATGGATGATGTTGCCCACCCGTTCAACACCGTTAAACGTTACAAGTGGGCCCGAAACTACATCTCCGGCAACCAAATTCCTCATGTAAGGCTCGGGATGAGCCTCCAAGTATGGAAGACCTTTCATTTTCACAATTTGATCATAAACACCTTTGTTGAAACTATCAGCTACAGTTTTGGATATCAAGAGGACTAGCATGACCAAAGGGAGCATTAGAAGGTCATTTGTGAGCTCAAGAAGGATAACACATACAGAGACGGTCATCCTCATCGTTCCTCCAAGAAAAGAAGCAGCTCCTAGAAGAGCAAACAGGCCTGGATCTAAACCACAGAGAGAGCCTAACAAGGTTCCTACAATACGACCACAGGAGGCACCTGCTAATATGACCGGGATAAAGAGACCAGACGGAACAGCGATGCCATAAGTTATGAGGCCAAGGAAATAGATAGCAGCAAAGAAGATAAACAAAGTCGAAAGATGGTACTCATTCTCAGTGTTACCACTAAAGAGATTACGGATGGCATCATCATTGGTATTCAAAAAAAGGGATGCAAGATCGTTATAATAGCCGGGGGGACACTGAAAGTTTTTGTAGTTTCCTGATCTACCAATTGTAGGGCACTCGTCATCTTTCAGGTTTTCGGGACAAGGGCTGCACGCAACAAGCCAAGGGAGTCCAAAGGAGCAACATGAGGTGATAATGGAGACACAAACAGTGAGGAAGACCTTGGATGGAGCACCTCTCCTGCAATGTAATAAGAAAACATATTAATTGAAATACTCACTCAAAAGGAGATGCAAATGGTAACTAGCATGAAATTTGTTGAAATACATGAGAAAATCATCACAAGTCAACCTCATACAATAAATTGTAAAGAAATGATTAATGGTGTCAGTCTTTCCTACTATTTTGTTAGATTCAAGATAACATTTACTGATGGAGATGGTTAAGGCTTAACACAGCTAAAATGACTGTGCAGGTAGAAAGCACTAACTAGGATTTACAGAAACATGTCTAGCATGCTTCATTTATCAAGCTGTGAGATAAAGAAAAAAGGAATCCATCCTAACAGGAGGCTACAGCAAATGGTTTGAGGCCATAATTTCTTGAACTTCTAGTCCCATGTTTCTGAGGAACTTCTGTTTGCTAACAAGTGAAAAAACACAAAATTTTCTAACTTTTCCAAAGTTTAGAGATACATGGGAAACTATAGAAAACAAAAATAATTGATGAACAATATGGAAATAAAAAACAATATATATGTCTTGTTATATTTTTCAGGTCTCCTTAGCTCATAATTGAGACTAATGACTTCATGGTAGTTTATCCAAATTTGTATCTTATGCTAGAATACTCTATATAAGAAGCTAAGAATTTAACACCGATTTTTAGAAGTTTGCCATATTGTTTTTCTTAGGTGTAAAATTCTGATAATTTTTGGATCCTTACTGGACACATGAAACCAATTACACAAAAAAAAGGGAGACATCCGTATGGATATGAATATAAGTGGTAACGTATGATACTGTAATTTTGAAATGTTATTCATCAATCTGGCTTAACCTGTGTCTTCAGAAAAGAAGAAAAGGTCAGATGACTGTGTCTTTGATGTGTTCTAACTTGACATTTTAGCCTCTACTATCAAAGAACATCTTTTTTCAATTTAACACGTACATGGAGGGATATTATTCTTAACATGTGCAACCTTAAGCAGCTGGAGTAAGTATGAACAATTTTAAGGAAGAAGTAAAGCAGACCTTAAGAAGGAAAAACAATCGCCAATTAAATATATCAGAGTTTATCTGTGTCACAGTTATCATATATCCACATCCAAATTTTAGAAGGCAACTGTGGTTGGTACGAGTACTCAACTTGCGATAAAATATATAAGAACAGGATCATTTCTTAAGGAAGATTAACATACTCATTAATGATGCTATAGATGCGTAGGATTCGGTCCAGCAAAAAGTTGAAGAGGCCTCCAAAAACACCACCAATTACACCAAGAACTAGGACAGCTACAAAATCCGAGGTGCTATATGTGGTAACACTTTTACTGACATCAAACATGATAAGTCCTCCTTTCCCAAACAGTCCACAATATCCACTACGGCAGTATACTATAAAGCCTCTCAACACAACAGCAACCATAGCTGTTGTGAAAAAAGTTCGCCATAGAAGAGCACTTCGCCACCTGCCAATCCCATGATAATAATACAAGAAGCATCATATTTTGAAATGTTGACACTTGAAAAAAAACTTTCTATGTTTTACTTCTTTTGCAGTAAATAATTCAGCTTGTAGGGAGGCAATAATGAAGACACAGGATAAATAAGTAGATGTAATTTCTGAGAATGATTAGTTACATTTAACTTCCTTGCCAACTCCGTGTAGCAAAATCGACATGGATTTTTAAAGCTTCTGGAATTTACTGGGAATACAGCTAATTGAAATATGAAATTATGTTGTTTGATAAAATTTTATTCCTTTTTGTACATGTGACTTGAACCCTGAATTTTGTGTACTCTGACAACTTCTACAGGATATGCAAATGAATTGTAAGCAGTGAGCAAAGACATCCACACTCTTGCAGAAGAGCTCCATGTGATCAAGTTCAACATTCGGCATGATCCAATCTACTACGAAATTCAGGGTATCTTTGGATAGTAAAAATCCTAGGTTTCTTTTTCAGATATTAACCACCAAATACATAAAATTCTAACACATACCAAGAAGCTGCTTCTTCAAGAGCAAATAGTACTCCACCAACTGGGGCCCGAAATGCAGCTGCCACACCTGCAGCAGCTCCACAGGTGATCAAATCCCGCCTATCCCGATCATTTTTGAAGTATCTAAGCCATCTCCATGTCAGATGGTACTTTCGTGATCCACCCTGTCCCAACAGGTTGGCAATACATGCTCCTGTGTGTACCATAGGCCCTTCCTTGCCCAACATGAATCCAGCAGACACTCCACCAATTGAACCAAAAATCTGCAAAGATAAAAATCTCACAACTGCTTCATGTCTCAACCAAGCAAATGCTATATGCCGGTTTATCAACTCCAAATTTTGAAGTACAGAAACAGCTCATGTTCCATTTGTCCATATAAAACCTTTTATTGTTTTTAGTATGTGCTTCTCACTATTTCAAGGAATTGGAATCCCACAAATGAAACAACTTTTCTTAATAAAGCATCACAATTTTCTGTTAGTTACAAATGGTGCAAAATTACACAATAGAATGTTTATTCCAGATTTATTCTTCATGACTTAAACACATACAAGAGCAATTTTCACAGTGGCATGGGAAAAATATTAATGTAAGCGCTGCACTTTATTTAGGAAGTTATAGTAGCAAGACACATACACAAGGGTGATAATGTGTACTGAGCTCTCTATGGATACATAAGAATCATTAGCTGAAAACCAAAGCATAGAAACTTCATGAAGAGCTCGGATTCGACTTTCTTTTGAATTTCCCTAAGAGAAGAAAAGAACCAATACTGATCTGTCCATTAAATGGTTATTATCATCTTTCCAGAGTTGCAATGTTGATTCCAATCAACTCATCTTGAAACCAATGCTTTAGAACAGAGAACAGGAAATATGACACACAATAAAAAAAATTTAAATGACAAAATATAATACTGAAGTTCATTCAGTTTCTAAGGGCTAATAAAGATAAATAATTTAAATTTGTACAACACAACTGGTAATTTATATTTCAATGCTTAACTGTTTTAGATAGTTTAAAAGTGTTGAAATAGTCCTACGTTGGGAAAAAAAAAAGAGAATTTGACTTGTGGTTATACATAGATGACCCACTTCACTCATGGCCAATTGATTTGAGTTGAATATCCATATTTTAATATGATATCAGAGCCAAAAGAGGCTCAAATTGACCCAGGACCACACGCATCCACCCATGTCTAAAGAAATTACTTGTAATACCTAAAAGAGACTATTAGTGAGAGGAAGTGTTAGAATAGTTTCGTATTAGTAAAAAGTAAAAATTAGACTTGTGGTTATATCATACTTATAATGGTGCATGCATACAATTCAGTCATAACTAGTTAATCAAACCAAACCATTTTTTATGGTAGTTCGATTTAGATATGTTTAATGGTTCAATTTAGTTCTCAAATTTTGAAACTACTCTTAATGCTTCGCTTTGGCTCTAGATACGGTTAACGAAACTGGAGTAAGAAGCGATATATATACACATGCAAAGTCCAAAACCCTAAGTTCCTATTCCTAAACACCTTGCATAATTCCATTTGAATTACTTCATAACTCTCTAACTTTGTAAACTTTTATGTTTTACTTATCAACCTAATATATAAATAAACTCTGCTAAGTTTGAAAATAGATTGTATTTAATTTTAAAAAATTGTATTTTAGAACATGAAATAGAAAAAATGGTATAGTTTGATCCTTTTATTGTCCCAATTGAATAAAAAAAATGGTGTGTAGAAGAAACCAAATTTTTTACATTTTTTCCCTTGATATTTATTTATTTTATTTTACCAAGCAAAGCTCAAGCATTTTCAACCTTTAACTTTTGAATTTTTATTAACATTTGATAATGGTGAATTTTCGAGAATTTCAAAATAAGAAGCTAACTTTTATATATTGTGATCAACAATAATAATTTTAGCAACACCACTTCGTAACGTGTTTTAGTTTGACAAACAATGGTATAATTAAGAGTCAAGCTTCACTACTAACTAAGAAATTACTAAAATTGGTAGCACAAGAATTAATGTAATTAACTTGTAACTTGAACATCAATATAATTGCAGTTAACTTGTAGTTTGGGCATAAAATATATTTAAAACCCATCACATGTCGTAGTCCAGATAGAAATTTCTTGATCCCATGATTTGACAAGATATGGATGCTATATGGCATCACCAATTATCAAAAAATTATATTATTGAATCATGTTTTATGAATATTCAGGTTAAAAACCAAGAATCAAACTGAACCAACCAACTTTTGTATGGTCGATTTAGTTTGATTTTAAATACATACATAGTTAAGTTCAATTCTAATATAACCAGAATCAATAGGTATGATTCGATTCATGGTTCTTATTAGAATCAAATCGAACCATGTGCACCCCTAACGTCAAGGCACCATGGCAGTGAGCAAAGGCACCTTGGGTGCCTGGACATATTGGTAATAACAATACAATTTTTACATGTTTGTCATATTTTTTAAATATGTATATAAATATATTTAGAATTTATAATGCATTGATAAATTAATATATCAATTTCTAAAATTATCAATAACAATCTAACTATAAGTAAAATCTTAATTATCCTCCAAGTCAATAATAAATAACAATAACTAAGAAAAACTAAATAATAGTCATCATAAGTCAATATTTGATAATAAAAAGCTAAATAGTTGTCATTAGGCTAATTTAGCCTAAGGCGTCTAGGTGCCTTAACCTCTAATGACACCTTGGCATCATGGCGCTACCTAGGCAAGCACCGTGATAAGTATGAGTCATATATAGATGAATGATTCCACTCGTAGTCAATTGATTTTAAGTTGAATGTTCATATTTCAACAAAAAACATCCAAGAAAAGATATCCAATGGTGTTGAGGCACTCCCTAACCAGCCCAAGCTTTTCATTTTTAGAGGACAAGTAAATCTTTTTATAAGATAAAACATATTTATTTTCAGGCAGCAATCATCAAAATTGAAAACTACATCAATGACGAAAATGTTGAGAAATGCAAATGCTGGAAGAGGTACACGCTGACGAAACATAATTATTCCATTTAAAGTTTTCCATCCAAGGATTCATATTTGATTCTGATTTTAAAGTACCAAAGTCAAGGAGTACATGATAAAAATGCTATGAAATGTGAGTGATGAAAAATGTACACGACATTTGAAATGTAAATATATTCCATTTCCCTCTTAAATGGGTTTCATATAGTTGTTTGGATCTAAGAGTACCAAAGCCAAGGTTAATCGTATCTAGGTTTGGTTCTGAAAGCTACATATTTATTTGTGCATTTTGTATCGTATTCCCTCTTTTAGGTGGGCATTCCCATTCTCATACTTGTGCATGAAAAATAAACTCATCTAGAAGGTGTCTTTGAACAAAAAAAACGTCAACTTGTTTGTGCACATTCCAGAATAATTGAGCACTCAAAAACTGCACAAAATAGAAAGAAAACATAGGCAAAGTATATGCACATATTTCAGGCATAGTGCAGTCGAGTGGTACTTAATGATCAACGGAAGAAATGAAGAATGATTGGCAATGCATAACACATCTAGATGTACAAGCAAAGGCAGCTGAGAGCTCAAGAGCTCTACACTATATAACCTAAGACAACTATCTCAAATTTCTATATATATAAAGAAGATTCCCACTCATACAAGTCCAACATTCCTCGTCCAATTGGGAAAAAATTGCAAGAAAACAATAACAACAGAACTCAGTTGCTACAATTATTGAAGAATTTCAGAACTTGAATTTAAAAACTTGTAATTCTATCTTCATGTTAAATAATATATTTGACAAATGACACTTCATCTCAAGGATTCCCAAGCGATTATAAAACTCATCAATATAACCATACTTTGTTGTTTACTAGCATTTACAGACATGTTATGCTTGTGCAGGGAAGTTCAGAACTACCTTTACAAAGAGAGTACTAGGAGCCAGTATAGAATGAGCATCAACCCCATTAAGATAAGCTTTGACTTCAGGTATTCCAGATCCTGCTGCTGCAGGTGCAACAAATGCACAAAGAGTTGCGGCTGCAGCCGCTAGAATCAAACTACAACCAGCATATGCTATAAATGCCACATAGTGCCTGCATTGAAATTTAATCAATCATAAGACAGTTATTTCACATTATCCTAGACAAATATAGAGGGAGGGAGAAAGTTCCCAAACAAAATCTAATTTAGTCTCAATTAATATTTAATCATCAATTATCCACCATAATAGATAGAGCATCCTTTATATAATATGTTTGAAACCGTTGCCTTCTCGCTTCATTGAATTTATTTACTTGATGAGTTGATGTTTCCTACCCTTATTGTGGTATTGTTCATCAAACCCATTACCAGATTTCTTTGTCAAGACAAAAACAATTATAAGTTCATAATCATGCATTCTACAAACTAGTATAGTTTAATTTATCTTGCTTAAATCCATTTAGTAAATATATCTGATCTAGGCCTTAGAACAAACCCACTCCCAGATTTCTTTGTCAAGACAAAAACAATTATAAGTTCATAACCCTCCATTCTACAAACTAGTATAGTTTAATTTATCTTGCTTAAAATCATTTAGTAAGATCTAGGCCTTAGAACGGAATTTTTTGCAGTGATATTCAGAATGAAATCATATGATTGTATGCTGCACCAAGCCAATTCTATTGAGATCACCAAATAAAAATTAAGATCTTAAGATTTAAGAGTAGAAGCTCGTAATGTAGTAGGCATGTGTCCAATTCTCATTCATAATTAGCAATAAGACAGAGAAGGAGCACCTAAATTTCTTTCCCAGTATGATATAGAATCGGTTACATGGTAAACAAAGTTTAATAGGAAGTTGTTGCTTTACCTATTTTCAGACATGAGATCGCTTGTAAGCAGCAATTTGAAGCCTGCAATGTTCTCAACGGCAAGGTTATTGAAGAAACCTACAAGACCAGTAGCTAAGCCTATAAGAAGCGCAAGTGTCCATTTGAGGACAACGTATTGAAATATCTGCACCTTCTTCCTAGATCTCCAATCCTGTTTGAACAGATCATTCTCCACAATTCTGTAATAGAGAAGGAAACATAA
The DNA here is from genome assembly GCA_024699735.1 of Posidonia australis. NCBI lineage: Eukaryota > Viridiplantae > Streptophyta > Magnoliopsida > Alismatales > Posidoniaceae > Posidonia > Posidonia australis. The sequence continues at coordinate 8,699 of JAMKQA010174996.1, forward strand.
ACAAATCAATTTCATTCACAGAAGACAGGACGCGGATCAAATTGCATGTAAAATCAAGGTCAAGTAATAATTTAGGTAAGGGTGATTAAGTAAGTGGTTGCGGACGTAATAAATTGTTCCAACAGATTAAATACATCAAACCCAGTTTTCAAAAAACTGCAATATTTAAAAACAAGTTGTCTGCTAAAGAGAAACAAATCAGCACTGGCTTGATGGAAACTTCTCGAAAAGGAGGATTGCCATTTCCACTACTAAGCAGGGAATCTCATTATTTCACCTGCCGCTAAGAACAGGGGAAATACGGATTTTCAAACCAACATCAAACGAAGACAGAGGCCTACCAACTGGAGAGTTCAGTTCAACATTTCAGATTGAGACGCAGCTAGAAATTCCAAATTTTGAATGAAACCTAGAAAACAGTGACTAGAAAGTGCACCAGCACCACAGACACTAGATTGGTTGCTTACTCATAGTCAAGACTCTCGATCGGGCAAACGTTGGCGCCGATGATAGCAATCTGGGAGGTGGTGTTCATCGTCCTCCTCCTCAAGAGCGGCTCTCTCATCATCCCATCCCTGTCCATAAAACTGGAGTGGTCCCTCACCATGTTCCCTCCATCTGGCGATCCCAAGCTGTTCTCCAGATCACCCGCCTCTCCTTTCTGCTCCTCCATTCCTCCTCACTCACCAACAACTATTTATCTACACAACAACGAAATTGCCCCCCCTACACACAAACACAGCATAGAAGTATTAGTAGTAGAATAACAACATCAAGAAAAAGAAGAAGAAAAAGACGAAGAAGAAGTCAGGAATCCTACATATACTTGTTAATTTTCCGGGTGCCTTAGATCTGGAGACGGAATGGAATGGAAGATTCCGATCTAAGATGTGCAGAGGAAGCAGATCTTTATATATAGAACACTATAATCAAACGTTCAGGTGAGGTTGCTGCGATTGGATGGTATCGGTATTGGAATTGGAATTCCATCAAACTAATATAACTTTTTTGTTCCTTCTTGTCTGATGGAAATAAGAGAAAGTGAAGAGGTTGGCATTACCTACACGGATGTCTAATCTGCACTAAGCCTTGCTTACAGGAGGAAAAGGGGCACCACTCCTTCGTACCTATACACAGGAAGAAGATATACACGAATTTCTTGTGCGCCAGTTGTCAAGAAAGAAGATTTATTATTTCCTTCTTTATTTTGGACGGAAATGGAAAGATGAAGCGATGCGACCGATAAGAGAGAAATTGTGGCTTGCTTGCGTACTTAATGCACGAAATGGATGAGGAGGAGTGGCCGAGGAAGAAGCAGCATTGTGACAAATGACAATCACCCGTCGAATAAAATAAAAAAAGCATTTGCCAAGAGGAGTGGTCCAGCTACCCTGGAATGGAATTACTTCAAAAAAACAAGTAGGCTGGGTCACATTGGGCCGGTTCATGACGCTCACCCGATAACTTTGAGACCGTCTTTACCTGTGGTGCTACAGACACACAGTAAAACAACAGCGACATGTTTGTTTCTCTTGCTTCCAAGTTGTTCTGCAATTTGATAACAGGAAATGGTTTCTGTAGGTGTGTCTATAGGAAAATTTTTCACCTCATTTATTTTAATTTTCTATTTTTTAAAATAAAATCTAATTATATAATTAATTAATCTATAATATAATCTACTATGTGTTAAGGTTTCATCCTATTCTGAGTTATATTCATCGTTAAATTTTAATCTAAAATTTAAAGGTCAAAATTTGGCAAAACATGTTGAAATTTAAGGCATTTAGATTAGAGGTTATTGGTTGTTTGATTTAAATGAAAATTTCATTATGTATTTATGGAT
>JAMKQA010175103.1:0-10044 GCA_024699735.1 Posidonia australis
GACATGTCCTCGTAAAGTCCTCGCTAATATATTGCGAGGACTATTGCGAGGACATGTCCTCGTAAAGTCCTCGCTAATATATTGCGAGGACATGTCCTTGGAATGTGCTCGTTATAAGTTCTCGCAAAATCTGATTTTTCTAGTAGTGCATGGAGGAAGGATGTAGTGCTGTTGGGAAGGGAAGCGCCGAATCCAGCCAGATTAGTTCCACTAGTGGTGTAGAAAGAGGACCTTGTAATCTCTGCAAGAGGATGGGGCACATAGCAGCACAGTGTAGATTCCCACAGTAGGGGATAGACAGCATGATGTGCTACAACTCTGACAAGACTGACCATTTTTAGAAGAATTGCCCTGAACCCCAGAAGACAGACAGAGACGTGGCCCGACAGGCCACAAAAGGAATAGTTTTCTCCATCTCTGCTCCTGACGTTGGTCCCTCAGGGGACATTGTAGAAGGTATGAAGCAGTAATGATTGTTATAGATATATGTAATCGTGCTGTACTATGGACTCTTGTGTAATCAAAACTATTATCTATAATAATAATAATTGTGGTTATGTTGTGTGTGTGAATATTAGGATCCTTTGTTGTGGCTAACCGATTAGCCCGAGTTCTGCTCAACTCAGGAAGCTTATTTTCTTTTATTTTTGAGTTATTTGCAGCCGAGATTGGAGATAGACTAGTTAGGCTAGCTTTTCAGCTTGATGTGGAGACTCCATTAGGAGAACATAGCCTAGCATAGAAGTACTTGCAATCAGTCAATATCCAACTTAGAGATAAGAATTTCCAAGCCAGTCTGATGCAGATGCAAATGCATGAGTACAATGTCATTTTGGGAATGGACTGGTTAACACAACACTCAGCAATGATAGACTATGCCAAGAAGAGGCGTTTGGCAGAGTTCCTAGGCTAAGGGTGGTGTATGGTACAAGGAGCAAGGCTGGGAGAGCCCAAGAAAGTGATCTAGGCAATTAAATCATACTATCATCTAGCCAAAGGATGTGTAGGATACCTGACAACCGTGATGGTGTCCTCACTAGTGTTCAGGGTATAAGACATGCCAGTTGTTAGGGAGTACTCGGATGTCTTTCCAGAGGAATTGCCTGGGATGTCGGCATATAGAGAAGTAGAATTTGTGATTGACTTGGTACTGGAGTCAGGCTCTATCTCGAAGGCTCCGTAAAGAATGACCCTAGTTGAGTTGAAAGAGCTTCAAAGCCAACTACAAGAGCTTTTAGACAAGGGATTTATCCATCCAAGTGCGTCACCCTAAGGAGCACAGTATTATTCGTCAAGAAGAAGGACGGTTCACTCCAATTGTGCATTGACTATCGGATGTTGAACCAAATTACCATCAATAACAAGTATCCGCTACCTAGGATTGACAATTTATTTGATCAGCTGTAGGGAGCATCAATTTTCTCTAAGATAGATCTGAGATCCGGATACCACCAGCTCAGGATCCGAGAGACAGATGTGCATAAGACAACTTTTTGAACTCAATATGGCCATTACGAGTTCTTCGTCATGCCATTTGGGCTGATGAATGCACAGACAACTTTCATGGACCTGATGAACAGAGTATTCAGGCCCTACTTGAATCACTTCGTCATTGTATTTGTGGACGATGTATTGGTATATTCTTTGAACATAGAAATACATCAAATGCACTTGAGGATCGTACCGGAGACATTGAGGCAACACCAGTTATATGCTAAGTTCTCCAAGTGTGAGTTCTAGCTAGAAGAGGTATCCTTCCTTGGACATATAATCTCAGGGGAGGGCATCAAGGTAGACCCAGTTAAGGTGGAAGCAATAAGCAACTGGACTAGATCGAGGATCGTAATAGAGATTAGAAGTTTTCTTGGACTGGTAGGTTATTACCGGAGATTCGTCTAAGACTTTTCAATGATTGCAGTCTTGTTGACCAAATTGACTCGAAAGGAAGCTTCTTTTGCTTGGGATTGGCACTGTGAGGAGGGCTTCAATGAACTAAAGAACTGTCTGGTCACAGCTTTAGTTCTGACCCTACCATCTAGAAGCGATGGTTTCACAATGTAAAATGACGCATGAGGAATGGGTTTGGGGTGTGTCCTGATGCAGCATGGGAAGGTAGTAGCTTATGCCTCCCAATAGTTAAAGGACCATGAGAAGAATTACCCCACCCATGACCTAAAGAAGATGGATGGTGACTAGTTTAAAGTCTTCACAAATCATAGAAGCTTGAAGTATATATTTACACAGAAAGATCTGAACCTAAGACAAAGAAGATGGATGGAGTACATCAAAGATTATGATTTTAGCCTGTCATACCTCCCGGGTAAAGCAAATGTGGTCGCAGATGCACTAAGAAGGTGCACTCATGTCATGGCTAGCTCGATGATTAAAGAATGGCATTTTATGGAGGAATTGTTGAAGTGTAGACTACGGAGGTAGTCTTAGAGAGCTGTTAGAGTGTTGTTGGCGAATTTGTCTATTGGTCCAAGGGTGGTTGAAGTCATTGTAGTGGCCCAACAGCTAGATTTCTTTGTAAGGGACACTTGGCAGAAGCTTGAGGGGGGAGAGGTGCCTCATTTCTAAGTTAGAGTGGATGTTGGGTTGAGAGATGACCTACGATTGTACATGCCTTAGGTAAAAGAAATAAAGAAGAGCTTGCTCAATGAGGTCCACCAATCCAGATACACGATCTACCTAGGAAGCACCAAGATGTATAAAAACCTAAAGAGGAATTTTTGATGGCCTAAGATGAAAATAGAAATTGCTGAGCATGTGTCAAAATACGCAACTTGTCAGATGGTAAAGATAGAGCATTAGAAGTCCGGAGGGACTCTGCAACCTCTGGATATTCCAGTTTGGAAGTGGTAGCACATGCGATGGATTTTGTGACCGGATTACCCAAAACCAGAAGAAAGAATGATACAGTATGGGTGATCATTGATTAACTCACAAAGTTAGCGCACTTCTTGCCTATGAGAGTGAGTCTTCCCTTACCACAGCTAGCATAGTTGTATGTGGTCGAGATAATACAACCATGGGGTCCTAGTGTTGATAGTATCTAACAGAGACACTCGATTTACCTCTAGATTTTGGGGAGCGCTACAAGAGACATTTGGGACAGTGTTGAACTTTAGCAACACCTTCCAACCCCAGACTAACGGTTAAATAGAGAGGATGATTCAGACACTATAAGATAAGTTGTGGGCCTATGCCTTGGATTTTGGAGGCAGTTGGGAGGATCACCTACCATTGATAGAGTTTGCCTGCAATAATAGCTACCACTCTAGCATTAGGATGGCTCTGTATGAAGCATTATATGGAAGACCATGCAGGACGCCCACTTGTTGGAGTGAGGTAGGCAAGCGACAGCTAGTGGGACCAGAAATTGTGTAGCAGTACGAGGAAATAGTAGAGTTGATCAGGAATAGATTGCTAGCTGCATAGAGCAAACAAAAGAACTATGCAGATCGAAGGCGCAGGCCCTTGGAATTTGAGGTGGGAGACTTAATTTTCTTAAAAGTGTCACCAACCAAAGGTGTCATGAGGTTCAGGAGAAGAGGTAAGCTGAGTCCCTGTTACATCGAACCATACCAGATTATCAAAAGAGTTGGTGAGGTGGCATATAAATTGGACTTGCCTCCTGAGCTGTCTAGTGTACACAGTGTCTTCCATATGTCGATGTTAAGAAAGTGTTTGGAAGACGTGTCCTAAGTTATTCCAATGCAACTAAAAGAGGTTCAGTTGGACTTGTCAGTGGTAGAGGATGCCGTGTAGATATTAGACTGAAAGGAACAAGTCCTCAAAAACAAGATTATTCCTTTAGTGTTGGTGCAATGGCGACACCATGGGGTAGAAAAGGCAACTTGGGAGCATGAGGCGGACATTCTGACACAGTACCTTCACCTGATCTATTGAGAGAGAATTTCGAAGGCGAAATTCCTTTTAAGGGGATAGGATGTAACACCTGTGCCTAGATTATCTAGAATAAATGTAATTATGTTCTTGTAACCTGGATAATTAGTTTAACGATGGGAAATTTGTGTTGAGCTCTCTATTAAGTTGGTAATTATCTCTGGTAATTCCCTTACTACGTGACATCTTGGCATTTTGTGTTCCACATGTGAGTGTACGGGATCAGAAGGAAGGAAAGTTAGCTTTGCACAGTCCCCACCGTTGTTCACTGTGCATATTTTCTCTGCCATAGCTTTGCGACATGCCCTCCTTGTTGATTTGCCAAGATTCTCGACCCTTATTGCTGACAAATGACGACAAGGGGACGGTGGCCTTAAATAGGGAGAAGGGGAAGGTGTTAGAAACGACACATCAATGAAGAGAAAAGAGAGTTGGGGCAAAATAAGGGGAAGAGAGAGAGAGAGAGATAGAGCTAGGGAAGAAAAGAAAACAAAGAGAGGAGGAAAGAGTGCTCATCGATGGAAGAGAAGTGCCGTCGGAGACCTTGGAGCTCGGAGGACACTAAGAAGAGAGGGAAGGTCATTAGAGAAGAAGGATCATCTGATACCACCTTAAGTGTACACGTTCCCTTCTTCTTTTCTCTGTGTATAATCTCTAAGAAATGTGATAATTTAATTTAAAATCATGAATATGAGTAGATTAGAGTGGAATCATGGATGTCTGTTGATTCTATAATTTTTTTATAAGTTTTCAAGAGATTTTGATGAATTTTTGAGATTAAGCAACAATGATTTGAGAATGAGTTCTATGCCTTGTGATTTTTATATCTTGAACAATATTCAATAGTTTTTTATGAAAGTTGTCCCAAATAGAAGTAGCATTGGCATGCTAGTAGTGAAATTTTAGGTAGAATTTGTGGCTCACCGAAAAGGGGTCTGCCCAATGTCTCAATTCCGGTGAACGATCGCCATAGGACGAAGGCCAGATTTCAGAAATCGTCTGGTTCAGCATGCTGAATCAGGGAATTCAATAGACTGTTAGATTTCGGTCTATCGAACCAGGGCTAGAGCTACATTCAGAATTTGGGTCATTTTGACATATTGAAAGATTTCAGTCTGCCTAATTAGGACCCTAGGGATGATTTTTATGAGTCTTTCTAGAAATGCAATAATGCTTGATTTGTGTATTTTGACATATTGTTTAGTGAAAATTCCTTGTGAATTAAGTAAGAATTATAGAAAAGCTATTTCAAAAAAGAAATGTTTTATAGAGTGGTTTTTGTAATGGAAAAGATTTAGAAAAAAAAATTTAAAGAAAGAAGTTTGATTTCATAAATAGATTTTCGAGGTTTCTGTACGGGTCCACATAGAGTTTGGGCAGTGGCCTTAGGTTTTGTGACCCAATTGATAACCGTCACCATCCGGAATCGTGGATACTGAGATTGAGAACCCCGATGAGAGAGACTGAGTTCCCCAGAGAGACTGGTATTAAATGGACTAGGTAAGATGACTTGAGTTCTCAAACACCAATGGGGCATTGGAAGAACGTATCTCCGTGAAATAAGGAAAAGAAAAGAGAAAAGATTAGTAAGGCTTGTTGGCCTAGATAGTGGTATACCACACAGGAACTTTCATTATGGCAGTGCAGGAGGTTGAGGTTGTTGCCTTTCCAACTACTTGTGGCCAAGTCACTCCTGATGAATGTGGTACTAGAAAAGAAAAGAAAAGAAAAGAAAAGTTTTTCAGATTTGAGATTGTATAATAGTTTTAAGCTTGAATCGAGCTGAGTTTTTGGCTTCTGAGTTTTAGTCAGATTCTAGCTAAGATGAGAACAGTGTTTTCGGTCTAGTTGCAGCCAAAGGATTGTGTTTTAGCTAGATTTGAGACTTGTGTTTTGGGCTGGAGCCTAGTCTAGAGTTGTTTCCAGAAAAGTATTAGAGCATGAGATTTTAAAAAAGATAGAGAAAGTTTTTGAGAAAAACATGAAGATTTTCTTGATAGATTTATGAAAGAGATTTTGTTTCTAAAAGACATGTTTTGTCGAGAATTTCTAGAAAGAATTTAAAAGAGTTTAGTTTTAGTTTTGAGAACCTAGAATACAGTTTAGAGATGTTTTCCAAAGTTAGTTTTAAGAAGTTCTCTATCGTGTTTTTCTTAATGGACGCGTACTGGACGACTTAGAAGTCACTCACGCGTGTTTTGTAATGTTTATTTTCAGGTACTTAGTTGGAGTGCAGTCCAGGCCGATGCTCGTAGATAGGAGTCACCAGCCGCACACAGGTTTTGGGAAGTTAGTTGTTTAGTTTTCTTCTTTTTTTTGTCTAGTTAAAAGTGTAGTTTTCGTACTGCCCCATTTGAGGGGTGTTACATGCTTCATAGGGGTACTTGCAACCCAATTATTATGCCAAAACAAAGTCTTTTAGCCATTATTCACCAAGAATCTAAGAAAGGTGTTAAATACAAGATATTGAATCTTTAATTCCTACCAAATTGGTAAGAAGTTTCTATAAGAAACATTTAAAAGAGAACTAAAACTATTATGGTGGAAGTATCTACTCCTAACAAGGGAGGGACATTTAAGTCGATTGTCACTTTCCAAAAGTTTCCAAAGGAGCTTGCATTTAAGGGCTAAACAAAAATTTCTAATATTAATGATCCCTAATCTATCTTCATTTTTATGTCTATGAAGTTTTTGCCACTTCATTAGTAGAATACTTGTAGGGCCATAAGGATTAGAAGTCCACCAAAATCTTTTATGTATTTTATCTCTTTTTCCACTTTAACAGCTAAGTGCAGAACAAAAAAAGCCATGATAAAAAAAAAAAAATCCTAGATGTGGTCTTGCGATTTTGGGAGTGGTGTCCAGCGACTTTGATCTTCAACGGGGGCTTCCATGCGGTGTGGGTTGTTCATTGTGGGTGAGAGACGCTGTCAGCGGTGGGCTCCAGTGAAATGTGCGGGTTGTGTCAGTAGTGTAGGTTTTTATGCATTTTATGTATCATCGTCTTCTTCAGTGGTTAGGGTTCCTGTTAGAGATTTTCATGCAGTGGGTTACGTCTCCTCTGGTCTTATGAAATGTCTCCGATTTGGGTTTTGAATTCGTTTGATGCAGCGATTTGAGTTGTTGGGTCGTTTTTAGGGGTTGTGGCAATTTTGAGGTTGAAGGACGTTTTTTTGTGTATGCTCTTCAGGATAAGGTTTTCGATGATGTTATTCCATTCTAGGAGCCAACGACAAAGTACGAGAGGCCGACGATCATCCTCACAAATGTGGAGGTTGCACGAATATCTCTTCCTTACAAGCATGCTCTTATTTTCAAGTTTTTTTCCTCTCTCCATATTCCAACGATGTACGTCCAGAGGGCTCTCACTAATTAGGGAGTACAGGGAGTGGTGACTGTCACAGTAGTGGATCGTCGTCATCTACTACTTTGATTCAGTGTGGAGTCCAACTTCTTGAAGATCTATAGCAAAGAGAAGTGGATTATGAGGGGTCAAGTATTAAAGGTTTTTCGGTGGACACCAAGATTTAGGCCAGGGTTGGAGAATGAGGTTGCACCAGTGTGGGTGGCCTTATCGACATTGCCTCAGTGCTACTATAAGCCAGGTTTCATTCGATCGGTGGCTAGGATCTTCAGACCTCTATTTTCTATTGTCTCTACTATGCTGACACAATCCACGACAGTGTGTGCTCGGTTCAATGTTGAAATGGATCTCTTCAAGGAATACCCATCAGAGATTTATGTGGGAACGGAGGCCAGTGGAGACTTCCAGCCAATGAAGATTGAGAATCAACCTTTGTTCTGTATGGGTTGTCGAAAGAGAGGGCATGGTGTGGATTTTGGTGGTCGAAATCTAGAGAACAAGAATGTGGGTAGAGTGATTGGCAATAGTGCATTTGAGAATGATGATATGACAAGGAAGAAGAAACACGATGGTAAGGTAACATCCAAGAAGCTATGGAAGGCCACTGGGAGGGTTTTCAAGCTTCCTGAGGTTCTTGCTATCAATGGCCAAGAATATGTTCCTATTGCTAAGGTTTTCCAATGTAATGCCCCAAAACAGGGTACTACAGAATCTAAGCTACTATACTAGGATTAATGTACTTAAAAAGAAATTTAATTGTAAACTACCTTGAACCTGTGTGTACGGCTAGTGGATCCTGTCTCTGAACATTGGACTAGACTGCACTTCAAAAGCACCTGAAAACAAGACAAGGTAAAACACGCATGAGTGACTTCTAGGTCATCCAGTACGTGCCTACAAAGAAAACATGGTGGAAAACACCTATAACTAAATTCTAGGTTGTCCAAAGCTTTCTCAAACTTTCCTGAAAAGCTTCTAAGTTGGGCTTCCTCTGGAACTAAAATTTTGAATAAATCTCTTATTTAAATTCTAGAAATCCTTTTCAGGGAAAACTCAGTGAATCATGCTCTTTTAAAATCTTTTTTCTATTCTAAAACTCATGCAATAATCTAATGAACTTTTGGAAAATATCTTTGGGACTAAACTCCTACCTAAAACAAAATCTCAAATTTGACTAAGTACAATTCTTGGCTAGGCTAGCCCTATAACTTTGATCTCGTCTCAGCTAGAATCTGGCTAAAACACAAAAACCAAAACACAGCTCAATTCTAGCTTAAATCTAATTTCAGAATCTCAAATCTGAAAACCCTTTTCTTTTCTAGTACCACCTTGATCAGGGGTGACTTGGCCACAAACGGAGGGAGAGGCACCAACCTTAACCTCCTACGTTGCCACAATGAAAGTCCCCGTGCTGGGCATTCCACCATCTACCTCGGCCAACAAGCTACACTCTTGGGCTCCTCAGGCCCCTCTGAGCCAACAAGCTCTCATTGTTTTCTATGTACACGGGGATGCATTTCCCAATGCTCCTTTCTTTCGTAGTGTTTGAGCTCATGAGTTATCATACTCGGCCCATTCAACACCTTTCTTTAGGCACCCAGTCTCACTAATCAGGGCCAACTCTAGAATCTTATTCTTAAAACATGCATCTTTTTCTTTGAAATCTTTATTCTAATTCTTTTCCATTATGGATATCTTTTATGTAAAACTGTTCTTTTTTTCTAAAAAGTCTCTTATAAATCTCTATAAAACTCTTTCTAAATGTTATGCCAAAACACCTCAATTAGGCATAAAAATCCTTTCATAAACATCTTTATTAAAATCAATCTTACTTGGTTCTGGGGTCTGGTTCGGTAGACTGGACTAAAATGACAAACAGAACTGGGCCTAGAATCCCAGATCGATCGACTGATCTTTCGCAATGGTCATTCAAATTTCCTCTGTTTAGGTGACCGAAACATTTTGATTGACCAAAATCCCCTAGAATGAAAGACCGGATCATTTCAATCCATCGAATTCAAGGTTCTGGTCAAATACTGACAAGTGATGCATATCGAACCTAATTCGGTATACCGATTTGCCCATTTTCAGTAAACCTCCCTTGAACCCTAATCACTTGTTTGCTGGAATGGGGACTTCCAACAAACCCCTTTTCAATGAACCATAAATTCAGCATAAAACATATATTCTAGCATGCTAAGTCTATTTCTATTTGGGACAAGTTTCATTAAAAGCCATAGCATGTATCTCAAGAAATGAAAATCACAAGGCAAGCATCTCATTTCTCACTATATAACAAGCATCTCGAAAATTCAGCATTAATACTTGCAAAATCATGGAAAAATCACAAGATCATCATATGTCCATGATCCTACACTCATTCACTCATATTCATGCTTTCCACACTTAATCATGGCATAAACTCAAGAATTTAAACTTAAATAGAGAGGAAAGGGAAGAGGAAAGATGCGTACTCTACTGGTGAACTCTGGCAATCCCTCTTCTCTGGATGGTCTTCTTCTCACCCACTGGTGTCTCTCTGGCCTCTCTGGTCTCCAACGTGTAGGATACTAATGCTTCTCTAGAGGGGGGGTGAATAGTGATTTTCAGGTTTTAATTAATTCTTTGAAATTTGTTATGTAATCTGAATAATCTTAAGGATTTACACACAAGAATTCAATCACAAAGACACCAAGAATTATAGTGGTTCAGCCAACCCCGGCTTAGTCCACTCCTCAAGTTCCCACTTGAGATTTATCCCTTATATTCAA
>JAMKQA010205829.1:0-25706 GCA_024699735.1 Posidonia australis
AAACAACAGATTATCCATTAATAAACCATTAAACACAATATTACAAATAATACATGGTTTATTATAAAAATGGATAATCAGGCCCTGATGTTACAGAGAGTCTCATCCAAATCACCTGTTAGCTTTGATACCTCCAAGTTCCCGCATTTTAGTCTACTATTTGGATTTAAGATGCAAAAGATGTAGAAGTGTGATGAGACAAATGATCAAGGAACCATTTAACCACATTTACTATGGATACTTTGCCCTACTGATATGATCACAGGCTCACTATTTACCTCTTCTTTAAAACATTAGAAATGGAAGCACTAAAATGGTTTGACACCCTCACAGCATACAATCTCCGTGAGTTTAAAACCCTCACAGCATACGATTTCCATGAGTTTAAAACGGTGGAAGAGAAGTTTTTGAGCCAATACATCCACCATATACCACACAAGTCTACCATAAGAGATCTCATTGCGGAAAGGATGAGGCCTAATGAAGATTTTGTCACTTTTGCTAGTAGATGGAAAGATATGACAGCCAGATCTGGGTGCTATATTCCTAAGAACCAAGCAATCGAGATCATAGTTTGAAATACTATAGGAACACTTAAGACAGGATTTCTAGTTGGCAACTTTCACATATACCCCTAGCTATATGAATGTGCTGCAAGAGTTCTCCATAATAAGGACAATCTACCATTCTTAGAGCTTGAAGAGAAAGGCAAAAAGAAAACTGTCGGACACACAATAGAGGATGTCATTGGGAACATGGCATAGGTCTCAACTCAGCAAAGTCGGAACGGAAGGAGAAATCACAAACACCAATCTGGGCATCAAGTTCAATACCAAGGATAATCATAGCAGTACTAAAGCCAACCAATTCAGTATTAGGAGCAGCCAATGTAACATCAGTAGTAGTATCAGCAAGGCCCATCCCAAATTCAACAACCTCAACAGTTTTAGCAACAACAATCCCTACAGCGTCAGCATCAGCATCCTCCAAGTTACCCAGTATATGCTCAATAAGAACAACCATGCAATCAATACAAGGGACAACAATAAAGGCAAAGGAATTACCATAGCATTCTTCCACTGCGAAACTTCAGAAGGTTTAAGAAGCAGAACTACCCACCACTTCTTGAGGCACTCCACAACGTGTTCAGGATGTTGGTTGAGAGTGGGGATCTACAACTCCCAATACCCAAGTCAAATGCTTCCAATGTTGATATGTCCAAGTACTGTCCAAATCATCAAAAGAATGAACATACTCTTGAAGAATGTTTTGTGCTGAAGGACAAAATATATGATTTGAATGACAAATGAGAGATCATGTGTCCTACACTCAGAGAAAGGTTGAAGGCAATCCAAGTAAAACAACATAAAAAGTAGATACACTAGAATCCCATGCCCAATCATTCAGTAGCCCATGTGGAGGCTGAAGACATTCAATCAACAGTTCAATCTGAACTAATGACCATCCAGCACATACAAGCAAACTCAAAACTAGGATTGCCAATCAAGGAAGAAAGAGGACCAGATTCACCAACGATGTCTGCTCAAGAACCGTAGTTCAATGAAGACTTGATTGCACCTTGGGAAGATTCAACTGGATGGGAAACCCAGACAGATGACACATGGGATAGCCAGCAGGATGAGGAAGAAGCCGCAAATGATCTTGCTCTTCATGATCACTTTAACTTCCTCCCCATAAGTGAGCAACATGGATTTGATGACTCTGGCAGTATGGATCCATTTGTACTAGCAAGGGAAGTCATCGCAGGTTTGGAACAAAGGAACATAGTCTTCTGAGATATAGAACTTCCCACTCCAGAAGAATGCTCACGCCTAGTGATTATTTCTGTGGACATCAATGACTACCAGCTTCTAGAAGTGCTTGTTGATACAAGCACTAATCGAAGTGTATGCTCCTTATCCATACTTAACTACTTGGAAATTGGAGAAAACGAGGTCGCCAAACGCCACTTTGCTTGTGTAGTTTATGATAAGAGTCAAAGAGAAGCAATGAAAACCGTTTAGATGGACATCACCATAGATCCTCTCACCAGCACCACCACGGTAGTAATAATGGAACAAGATTTGGCTAAATCACTAATTTTAGGGATGACCTAGCTATCAAAAATTGGCACCCTTGCATCTCTTGTACACCAAGTTGTCAAGTTCAAACATCAGGGGGGAAGTAATCATTATCTAGGCTAATCACTAGATGGATCTAGGGATATCTTGGGATCCTGCTCCACCAGAGTCACACAATGGGGGACCATCTGATGGATGGTTCGACTATGACCATTGGAATGAGGAAGCATAGAACTTTCAAGGGTTTTAGGATGTAACAGAGAGAGGTTTTGTAGAGGAATACATTCAGCAATACTATGCAGTGCCCGCCAAGTCAAGCTCATTTCTACCATGTTGCAATCAAGCTGGGAGTCAAGAGCAGTCTTTATTGAGAAGGCCAGCATCGTTGATCAGATCCACTCAAGCTAGGGGGAGTACCATCAAGCTCAATAAGTGCCCATCACCATACTAGGGTGAATTTCAAACCAAATAGCACCTCCACCAAATATAGAAAGTCTTACCTCCTCCTCAACAAGAATTCGACATCCCTAAAAGAGCAGAAGGAGAATATGATGTCTTGGAACAATTAAAGAAGACATAAGCAAAGATATCTATTTCCGAGCTGATCAAAACATTTGAGAAGCACCAAGACATCCTAATGGAAGTACTGAAGAAAGTCCAAGTTTTGGAGGACATACTGTGACCGTGCTGGTGGAACTCACATGACTCATTGTGCGTGAAAGCACATGAAGAATCTCAATAAGGTTACGACGAAGATGGTGAATCTGAGGAAGGATACATAAACTTAAAAACACCAAGGAAAAGAAAGCAAGGATAAGGGAAAAGAGTCACCACCTAGTCTTTTAATGGAAAGATGAGAAAAATTGAAATGCACAAAAATACGAGAAAATGAATGCATGCGTGCTCCGTGCCTAATGGATGCAACACTTAGCTATTGTGGGCCAGAGAAAGAGTAAGGATTTCTGTTACACATGGGGAAGGTGTTAGGCACCCCTATACACCTTAAAAGTAGTCTTTCTTGGCTAATCACTTGCTTATGTCAAAGGAGAAAGGAAGTAACCTATGTAGTTGTTGGGCCCACTCATTTTAGCCATTGGTTGCTAGCTAGTCCTTAAAGGGATGGTCAATGGGCTCAAGGGCTGGTTGATCTGCTTTTGTTGGGCCAGGCGGTATTCCTAACCGGTTACATACGACGTGTCTTCCTGGCATGTATTGCTAGCGAAGGTAAGTGGTGGAAATAGCTAGTGAAATGCCCTGTTTCAGGCGCAGAAGGCACTGGTGTCGTAGTTCCCCGATATTTCATTTTATTCTCTTCATTGACGACCAGGATTCATCTGAGACTTGACCGGGACTCGATCTTCAGGTGTCTAGGACCTTGATGCCCCTGATCTAATGTCGAATTCACCTGGGATAGCCATCAAGACCCATCACCATCGTTTGTTTCCAGCCATTACACATCCACGGCCTTGGATTACTCAAGTTGCCTATTTAAAGGCCTCTATGTCGCACCAAAGGGATCATCAGAGAGATCGCCATTCTTATCGCACTCCAGCTAAGTGCCTTGCATCTCTCCAGCTCTCATCCTTCCTCGGTGACCCTTTCTCTAGCTCCGGTTCTTCTGACGACAATTCAGTCATTGTCAACCTTTCTCGAGCTTTGAGGAGTCTCTAGAGAACTACAATGCTTCACAGGTAAGTCCCATATCTCCCTGTGTTTCCATTTACATCATACATGAGTGTACAAGGCACCGAAGATTTCCCGACATCGACGGTGCATGCCACAGGGAGTAACACAATGCATTTACATTGTCAACTCTTGTTTAGGCCTCCTTGGAGTCTCCTCCACCTTCCAAGACTTCGGTTGGAGTCCACTAGTCTAGGATGAGGTTGATCGGCACTCGCTCCAGCAAGGTAGGCCGATGGAACGACGAACGATCCTTCCACTGATTGTTTGGTTTGATTATGTATCCCTCACTCTCACATTGCTTCTTGTCATCCCTTCTCCACCTCTCGAGCTTCACCTAATCTCAATGAAGCTCGGCAGTCATCTTCCACGGCGAGGTAGGTGGGAAAGGTGATCGAGAGTGCCACCGGAGGATATACACCCCCAGAGTGACCCCTCTTGGATCGCTTTTGCTTCTAGAGCCCTTGCATCTCCCTTTGATGCCCTGTTTCACCTCCGTTGACCTCGTCGCCTTCCACCGGAGGTAACAGACCAGTTCTCCGATGAGTTGGAAGGAGAGGATGATCCAACAAGCTCTCTTTTCATTCAAAGGCATGAATGAACTCCCTGTGACACTTTTATGCTTCTCCGATTGAGCATCAGGTCTTCTAATACCTTCACATCAAAATTCAATCAGAGTTTAGCAACTGGACTGGTGATGGGTCATGTGGCTCCCGACGACAGTGGAAGCGGACAATCTATCTTGATGTAAGGAGCAGGCAGTTATAGGCGGTGGTTTCAACTAACGGAATTAGTTGGCAAAAATTGTCAACTTGGGGCCCAAAAATCCAAATAGTTATAACTGATTTTTTGCTTCTTGGTTTGACCGCCCTTTGACTTTTTGATCTCTATTCGGATTCCTTAGCCATCTCTCTTTCATCCTAAGGCATATAATATTTTGGCACGATTTGCCAAAAATGCCCTTCCTTTGCAATTTTGTCATATCTCCCCTTATTTTTTCGATTTTCAAGATTTTCACGATTTTTGACTTGTGTTGAGAATTTATCGTCCAAAGGCGTACATTAACAAGCTTGACAATGTCAACATGGACTCGAATATAGATTATTTTCCCCTTTTTGACTTTCTCGAGTTTACTAGTTTCCACTGTTTTGAGAAGCACTCTCCGAACATTTCTGATTTTCCTATCGTCCAAAGGCGTACAGTAAAGTGGCATTCTTAATGCCTGCATTGTCTCTCGGATTACTTTTCTTATTGCTTCCTTCTCATTTAGATTTCCTTGGATATTTATGTCATATTTCCGCATTCATATAAGGCATATGCATTAGAAGTAGACAAGCATACTCACACTAGGTCATGAGCAAGTAGTTAACTTTGAAAGACTGATTTCTTGGGCGTATGGGGGTACCTAACACCTTCCCGTGCGTAACAAGAATCCTTACCCTTTCTCTGGCCTGTAGTGATTTGCATGTTACATCCATTAGCTATGGAGCACAATTGTGTTTCTTTGCATTGATTTCTTTGAGTTTTCTCTATGTTTGGTTTTCCTTGTTTTTTCATTAAAAGACTAGGTGGTAACTTCTTTTCTTTATCTTTTTTCCTTATCCTTCTATGGTGTTTCTGAGTTGAGTCTCCTTCCTCGGATTCACCATCTTTGCCGTGACCATATCGGGATTCTTCGTGTGTTTCCATGCACCAAGGAGTCATGTAGTGTTCCACCAGCATGGTCGTCGGAACTGGTGACTCCATTGGGGATGCTAGATTCTGGCTTCCGTGTTGGTTTTCTTGCTTGCTTGGTGTTGTCCCGTACGCTTTGTGTTTGTTTGCTTGTTCTAGTTGTTTGTATGTATGTAACTGTACATGCTTTTCGTGTCTTTTTACACAGTTGCTATGCCACAACACATGCACATGACCTGATTCATGCCTTTTGTTATGATGCTTGCTTCTCTTTCACTTACTTGATAACACGACACTAGCACATGCCATGCTCATGCCTTTTGCTTGTTGAGTGACTACTTGAATGTCATGATTGTGTGTTTTCTTCCCTTTCTGCCTTTGCCATGACTAGGAAAGTAGAGACATGTTGTTTCTCTTCTTGGTTAAAATAAAACACGCAAATTCAATGGAACAAGTAATTAGGCATAACTAGAGACAAATACTCACAATCCCCTTTGGTTTAATAAAATACAAGTAAAAGACACCAAGCTTATCTGCATGAACGATCATATAGGAGCATGCATCTTCTCCTCTCAGAGTCCACCTACTTAGTTTGATAAGGGCAGCCCTAGTTACTCGTTCTATGGCTTCGGCGTAGGACATGTGGCTAGTCTGCTTCCCCTTGTCTGGGGTCGTTTCAGTGTTAGTAGAGGGTACAACTCCTTACTACTGTAGGAGTCGAGGTCACCAACGCACCACCTTTCATCGCCTGAGCTTTGGTTGGGAATGGAACGGAACCTTATTTTTTATCTTGAGTCGGAGACTCGAATACCTCAAGAGTGTCCAAATTAGAGAGCTTGATAGGACACACTTAGATGGTGAGAGAGCGCATGTTAGAAGCATTCATGTGCATGTGTGCTATTTATGCTACCATAACAAATATTTGCATAGTACTCACATTTCTTTTCCTGTTTTGTCTCTTTTCTCTTCCCTCACATATTGGTTTTTTCTTTTCATAGAGTTTCAAGCACAAGTTCCTTAGCTAGAGCCCATGTGATCCTTTTCGTAACCTCTACTCCGAGGTACTGTTCTCGACTATCTTTCCTTGAGCTATTCGTCACTTTCGACGATAGCTCCTTATAAGTGTCGTCCTCTTATCTACGATCGTAGTCCTATCCTTACTCGCTCACAATCCATCATGGCCCACCGAGCTATTGAGTCTCTTGTTCCAGCTATTTCGATGGGGATCCCTGTTTCCACTCCTCCTTCCTCTTTCATTTTGACATCTATTACTTCATCTGCTCTCCATGAGAGCCACTTTCAGGCATGTGGAGTTTCCTACCCTTCTGTTGTGGGACACTAGCAGACCTTGATCGGTCTGGAGCCTGTTATTGAAGCGGTCACAGTAACCACCACAAGGACTCCTGATCTAGCAGTGTCCTATCTTCTAGCTAACTCGACCCCTTTTGACACCCAACTGACTGCGATCATCTCTTTTGTAGGAACTCTTCCCACCAAATCTTTGAACTTCCAGCTCCCTTTGACATCCCTTCCTCTTACTGCTCTGACCCTCGGTACTGCTACCGATGGTTTTGCTGCCATGCAATCTCAGCAACTCTTGGCACTTGCATAGAGGTTGCAAAACATGGCTTCCACTCTGGATCCTACTCTGACTGCTTCCATCTATCCTATTCCTAAGGTTCCATATCAGCCAACTCAGACATTCCATGCTGCACCCATCACACCACCACCGCAGTCGTCGCCATAGCTTCTTGCTACTTCAGCAACAAGCACTACATCTTTGCCATTAGCATCATCACCATTGTATGCATAGCATATTCCTCCATTTGCTGGTGGCCAACCCACAACGACCTGTGAACCCGACCATACTGGTGCAGCAGTTGTTGTTCCCACACGCAGCACCACATCTAGCACAGTATGCTACCATTCCTGCACCCTTGCATCAGATTCAGGCTTCAACATTCATACCACCACAAATAACACACATGCACGGGTACGCTGGTCATCACGTCATGGCGCTAGGTGGCGAGATGATAAATCTGGAGGAGCACATGGATGCTATTAATACAGTGTACGTGGGACCTGCCCCAGCTACACAATCAACATCAACAGTGACCCCAGATGCTCTCCTCACAAGGATAAGTGATCTGGAAAGAGCACTACGTCTATTGTAGGGCAGGAATCACCAGCCTTAGACCTTCTGGGGCCTCTGCTACTTTCCAGAGTCTATTCTCCTATCGAACTTTCACATCTCAGAATTCAAAAAATACAATGGTAAAGGCTACCTTGTTTCGCATCTGAGAGCGTATTATGGTGATCTTGCTCAGCTACAGGTTGACGAGAGGTTGCTTATTCGCCTCTTCCAGAAAAGCCTCATGAGTCCTACTTTAAAGTGGTTTACATCTCTGGATATGACCACCATTAAGACCTGGAATAACCTAGCCAGGCCTTTCTAGAATAATATTCATTCAATCTCAACATAGTCCCAAAGCACGAGGACCTAGTTGCAATAAGGCAGAAGCCCTACGAGCCGTTCGAGGAGTACGTCGAGTGCTGACGAGCCCTCACTTCAAAGGTTCGAGATAGACATTCTGATGAAGAGTCTATCGAGATGATAATCTGAGGAGCACAGCCAGCTACAGGGGCACTACTGATTATTCAGTCCATTTCCACTTTTGCATCCCTAATCAAAGCTAACACTCGAGTCGAGAGCTCATTGCATAGCGGAACCTTTCCTGCTTTAGTGGCATTCGCCAAGCAAACAATGACTTCGAATCACAATGGCAATACCGACAGCGGTAATAGTGGCAGCAATGGATCTAACATCGGTTACACGCGGAGGAAGGACGCTGCCAAGAATGTCGTGGCATATGTAGTAGCTCTTGTTATGCTAGTTAATGTTGTGAGCTCGCAAGCTCCGAATCAGGTGGTTTATACTCCTGCACCTAGGACACCACGCACTACACAAATCACCACCACCGCCGAGTAAGTATACCAGCCCACACTGGCAAGGTAAGGGCGCAACCAAGGACAGAGGTGGCCTCAATGGCTTGAAAGAGATTATACTCCTCTGGTCGAGCCATTGAGTATTGTATTTCCCAAAGTTGCGTCACTTCTGAAGCTTTTGGAAGTTTGCCCGCTGCCAAATCCATTTCTGTGGTGGTATAAAGTGGACTTATTTTGTAGTTTCCACATAGTCATGGGGCACTATGGATAACTGTCTCACACTTCAGAGTGTCATACAGGACTTGATTGACCATATGGTCATCATTATTAACACACAGGAGACATAGACTTTGCCAGCTGCATCGATACCACATTCTTCAGCATCTACACACACTAGCATAGCAAACTGGCCCTCGCCTGAGCATATGGGAACAACCGGAACCTAAGGAATTCATTTAGTTTCTTCTGTTGAGTTTACACCTCCTCCATTTGATCCTTCTCTTCTTATCCATGATGTCTCAGCTCCTTTTCCACATCAATTGTACCTATTCTTTGTTAAAACTTCTAGTTCTACAATCAATATGATTCAGTTAACTGCCAAGCCAGGGTGCGCAGCCACTAAACCCGCCATGCAGTCCAGCCCACCATCTGTTTGTTTGTTAGCCAGATCAAAGCTAGAGTTTTGATCTAGCTCCACCCGTAGTTTCCCTAAACACATCAACCCTGGTTTTAGTAGAGTTGGAGGCCTGTACTTCTGTGGTTATAAACCTAACATAGGATATCCATCGTATTCCCTACAGTTACGCCACAAAGATGTGTGCTGAGGTGACACGATCATGTAACGCTCCGAACCCGGACACGTTATCTAAATCATAGTATCATAAGCACAATTACAGTAAAATTAAATAACTGTAACTAAGGCTCACCTCCAGGAAATAATGTGAGGCTAGAAGCTTTGACTCCGGCACCGAGACTCGACTGCACTCAATCTGCACCTGAAAACCAAACAAGCACGCGTGAGTGACATCTAAGTCACCCAGTACGTGCTCCAAACATACAAACAACGAAATCCAGTGAAAAGCTAAAAACTCAACTTTTAATTTATAAAACTTAGATTTCTTTAAAGATCCAGTTTAAAACATCCTTGTCCTTTCTTTTGAAATCATTTGGGAATATGTTCCCAAGGTTATACTTTTTCCAAAACTCACCTTTCCTTTTTCTTTTAAAATTTCTGGAAATCATTTCCAAAACCATGTACCTTTTCAAAACCCATTTTTTTTACTTACTTTTTTTTACCCCTTTCAAAACCTATCTCATACTCTAAGAAATCCACACTTTCGACCAGATCCAGCCTAAAACATAATGCCTCAAAGGACTCAAAACCAAACGTACAAACACAGGCTGGGAACTGGTTAAAGCACGATCATTATTTCCTTCTAGGATTTTAGGACCATTCATAAGTCCAATCCTGGCCAAACCTCATTCCTTTTTGTTTCTAAAAATCACATTCTTTTCTTATTCATTTCTACTTTTATTTACTGATGTTACCTTGATTAGGGGTAACCAAGCACACAAGTAGTAGGCGAGGACATTATTTCCCCTACCTCCCTGCACTGTCGCGGTGAAATTCCTCGTGCAGGATGCCACCGCCTTGGCCCATCGGCCTCAATCTCATTCATATATGCACGGGGTACGTCTTTGTCTGACGTCCCATTGATGATCCGAACAACTAGGTTCAATGACTCAGGCTCAACCTACACCGTCGATGACCCAAACAACTAGGTTTAACGACCCAGGCTCAGCCAACACCATCTCAAGCTCGGCAACCACAGTCGTATCTGGCAACTGGTTTCATTAGAGTCTCATTCTCCCACCACGTTGTCGACACCAACCCCCATGGTTCCTTAACACATTATTAGTGTTTCATTTCAAAACTCTTTAAGTTTTCTTTTTTTAAAACCATTTCCATTTCCATTCTTTTTGGTTGCAGGAATCTGTTTCCATGCAATACCTGACTCTCTATTGGGGTCCCAACTCAATTCATGAAAAACCATGTGTTTAAAATCACAATTGGGTCTCATGCCCGAAACCACACACAATCAACCATTTTATTCATTTATAGGGTCTAAAACCCAAAACCATGCCTAAATCCACTCATTTGGGTTCCATATTCCTTCATGTCATTTACATGGGGAAAACATCATTAACATAAGCTTATTGTCCATTTAAAACCTTTTTCTTCCATTTTATATTCTTATTAACATATCAAGGCCAGAGGAAAATCGGTAGACTGAAACTAGGTTCGGTATACTGAAAATCCCTGATTCGGTATATCGAACATTTTCAGTATACCGAAAAAATTCGGCATATTGAATTTCCCGCAACTAGGGCATTCCCCTATTTCGGTCGACGAAATCACCAGAAGTGGGAGTCTCGATCGGTCCTCCCAAACACACATCACAAATTACCAATAAATCATGGGGTGTAGACCCTTGAGTCTACTTCAAAACCCCTCAAATCATTCATGATTCCATTAACTACACAATTCACACGAAAATCACAAAGGGATGAGGCTAAAAAATGGCTACTATAGCCTTCATCCCAAAATCTTGTATATTCCTACAAATTTCCATCATAACCGCATGATATCTATGTTTTCATGCTATTCAGCTCATTCTCATCAATTCCCTTATTTTTCTACAATTTTACATGCATTTTCATGCAATTAACCCATTTTCAAGACAAAGGAGAACAAGGGGAAAGGAGGGGTCGCATACCTCTCCGGCAAGCCTCCCCACACTCCGACGTAGCTTCCTCCTCCGGTGGACCACACCAATAGGCACCACCTCCTTCGTGCGCGTCGTTCTTCCTCTCCCTCTTCCTTCTCTTATTGCAGCCCTCCCTCTTCCACTCGCCTCTACCTCTCTTATCTCCTCCTCCTCCTCCTGCGTCACATCGGTCGCCCATCACGTCGGAGAAGACGGGAAGGCACGGGCTAGCGTCGTTGATGGCACAGGCTGGTGGAGGAAGAAGAGGAAGAAGACAGGGTGAGGTGAGCTCGTGAGTGAGAGAAGGAGAAATAGAAAGAAAGAAAGGAGGAAATAATGGGCACGCAAATTGAGACGACTGTGCGTCCTCAAATTGGACTCCACATTTGCCCCAAATCACAAGCAGGTGCATAGAAAACCAACCACAAACTCACATATCCAAGAAACAACAGATTATCCATTAATAAAGCATTTATACAAAATTACAATTAATTACATGGTTTACAATTAAAAATGGATAATCAGACCTAGATGCCACAAATCAAGACAGGTATACAAGGCCCCAGTTCCTGCTAGTAAGTCCAACCAACCAACAACCTCATCGCCTCAACCAGAGAACTAGACTTCCAACCCAGTTCCATAAGAAACACCCCCAAGAGCCAATCCTACCACTATCGAGGACCAACCTATAGCTGACATCATGGCTCAATTGAAAAATGTTAAAGTAGATATTTTGATTTGAGACTTGATTCACACGTTAGTAGAACATAAGGAGGTCTTTCTCCAAGTTTTCCATGTTACTCATGTTTCCTCAACAATACAACCATCACCCATTGGAGAACATGGTGGGAATGGTAACTGTGCCGTAGGTGATCTCATTTTCCAGTTCAGAGTTACCCTCAGCAGGGACCAATCACAACCAACTCCTGTTTATCACAGTGTAGTACTAGAACTTCCGCATTCCTCTTACTTTGGTAGATAATGGTGCAGGCTTAAATGTTTGTCCCTTGCAAACTGCAAGCCAGATCAGATTCGAATCCAAGGACATTACCCCAACTGTAAAGGGAATGACGACATTCGACAACATGCACCATGATGCTTTAGGGATTTTGGTTATTCCTTTGACTATTGGTCCGACCCATTTTGAGGTAGAGTTCTATGTTGTTGACCTCAAACCATCATTCAATCTTCTACTTGGGCGCCCTTGGCTTCACAAGCATCAGGTTATCCCTTCGACTCTTCACCGAATGATCAAATTCCATTAGGACAACGACATTGTTGTGGTAATGGTGGAAAATTTTGAAAAGGAGAAGGTCAACGTGGTTTCTTCATTGTCCCCTTAGATTGTCCATTTTGACCCCAAACATTCTGATGTGCTTTATCGAGTGGACCATTTGGAGCCTGTCAATTTCATTCTGATTCTCTAGTGTACCAGCCATTTGGTCGGTTTCAACAACCCTTTTACGATGGTCGAGAATCTTTGTCAGAGATGGGGGTACGAGAAAGGAACACCTCTCTGGCGAAATGGCTAAGGAATTGTCAAACCAATTACAGTGGAGAAAAGATGAGAATTTGAAGGACTAGCACACGAATGGAAGCCGCAAGATGGATTCTTGAGGAACCGTAAGTCTTGAAAACTCTTTATTCCATAGAGTTTACCTAACTTTGTTAGTGTAGGTTTTCTAGATCCCAATCAGAGTCCCGTTGTTGTCGAATCTGTACAGAGTGTGTCACTACTATTCAGAGGAGGACGTTGCGAGTGACAAAGCAAGTCAAGCACCATCCTTTCCACCAAGGACAGTTAGGCTTGCATTGCCACCTCCAGAATTGGTTGAAGGTCCTCCCATAGACCTTGTTACGGTTATAGTCTTAGCAAGATCAGTTCCATCAGCTACTTTGCCATCATTGCAGTTAGTTCTGACAGAGTCACAGCCAGATCAACCAGAGTCACTGCCTAAAGTACGAGAAACCACCAGTGCGTATTATGTGGACTTTGCTCGATTTGGAAGTTCTGTTCCAAGAGCAGTTGGCAACATTGGCAGAAGATATAGAGAGTGAACTTAGGTGTAGATAACAAAAGGCTGTGGTTACAGAATTCAACACAAAACAGTTAGTTTCACAGGGATAGTTCACTATCATGATCCTAGAAGTAGGATCAGTGAATGCTAGACTAGTGGAGTTTATCTTCTATCAGTCGGGAGACGGGTCTAGTTGGTACTACCAATTTCGACCCCACTTGAGCAGTGGGGTCTAAAAAAAAGATCCTGAGTTAGGCTTAGGAAAGAATGCGGGGGACAACACTCATAACAGTCAATCAGACGATAGTCGCCCACCTGCCACACACATTGCATATACCACCAAAGAAAACAATAAAAATCAAAATAACCATCTGCACAATAAGGCTATGGAAGTAGTGGAACAACTAAGTACATTTGCAAGTTCGGGTGCATCAGTATCAGAGATTGTCAAAGGCGCTTACAAAAAGACCGGAGTGACAGTAACCATTCCGAAACATCATCAAGGGCAGAGTTTTGAGCAGATATGCACCTTTGAAGACATTGATCCATCATTTCAACATGAGGTCCTTTCAGAACTCATTGCATATGAAGAAGAGGATGATGCAAAAATAGAGGAAGACGGTCATGACGCACCAGATTTTTAGCCTTATGATGATGATCCAGAGGGCCCGAACTTGCATATAGAAGAGAAAACCGAGCTTGTAAACATTGACACTACGGAAAATGTCAAGGAAGTGTGAATTAATGCCAGGCTTCTCTGAGAATTTGTAAGCATAGGCCCAAGCAGAATTTGTTGAGCTTCTCTGAGAATATGCAGATGTTTTCTCCTAGAGCTATGATGACATGGTTGGACTAGATGTTGAGGTAGTGCTGCACATATTACCGTTTAAGCCCAATGTCAGGCCAGTCAAACAAAAGTTGCGTAGATGGCGGCCACAGTGGCCGTTGAAACTTAATGAAGAGATAATGAAGTAGCACAAGGTAAACTTCCTGAAGGTCGTCCTCTACCTAGAATGGTTGGCCAATGTGGTACCAGTGCCCAAGAAGGATGGTTGGGTCTGAATGTGTATTGATTATAGAGACCTAAACAAGGCAAGCCCGAAGGATGATTTCCCACTTCCACACATCGATGTGCTTGTGGACAATACTATAGGCCATAGTGCTTGTCATTCATGGATGGATTCTCAGGATACAATCAAATCAGAATGGCAGAGGAGAATATGGAGAAGACGTCATTCATCACCCCATGGGGAGTATTCTGTTACAGGGTTATGCCATTCAGGCTGAAGAACGTCGGGGCCACATATCAGAGAGCAATAACAGCATTGTTCTATGACCTCATGCACAAAGATATCAAGGTCTATGTAGATGACATGATAGCTAAGTCAAAAGAGCCCAAGGAGCACATTGTCTGCTTAAGGAAACTGTTCAATTGCTTGCGAAAGTACAAGTTTCGACTTAATCCCAATAAATGCGTATTTGGGGTATCATCAGGCAAGCTTCTGGGATATATCATCAGAGGGGAATCGAGGTGGATCTTAACAAGGCTAAGGTTATCATTGAGATGCCTCCTCCTACAACAGAAAAGGAGGTTTGAGGGTTGCTAGAGCGGTTGCAGTATATCAGTCGATTTATTGTCCAACTTACACCGATCTGTGAGCCAATTTTCAAACTCTTAAGGAAGAACGCACAGATCCATTGGAATGATGAATGTTAAGAGGGTTTCGACAAAATTAAGCAACTCTTAGTGAGGCCACCTGTCATAGTTCTCCCAACACCAGGACGTCCTCTATTGCTCTACCTGTCAGTAACACAGCATTTAATGGGTACAGTCCTGGGTCAACATGATGAGACAGGCCGTAAAGAGAGGGCCATTTATTACTTGAGTAAGAATTTTAACAATTGCGAAGTTAAATACACCGTAATTGAGAAAGTCTGCTTGTCTCTCGTCTGGACCACACAACGCCTGAGACATTATATGATGGCATATCCTGTTCTACTGCTGTGTCGACGTGATCCCATGAAATACTTGTTTCAGAAGCCAACACTGGTGGGAAGATGTGTCAAGTGGCAGGTGCTCTTATCATAGTGTGATATCACTTTTGTCACTCAGAAGTCCATGAAAGGGCAGGCCATGGTAGATCACTTAGTTGATTTATCTTTACCGGAATATCAGTCTCTGCAGACTCTATTCCCTGATGAGGATATATTGTTTGCCATGGAAGAGGATGAGCTAGAAGAACCCTGTGACAAAGAGTAGTGGCATCTCTACTTTGATGACGCAGTTAACAAGCGAGGCATGGGCATCGGGGTAGTACTGGAAACTCCACAAGGCCAGATGATCCCACTTGCTCGGAAGCTAACCTTTGTATACACCAATAATGTGACAGAATATGAAGCATGTATTCTTGGACTCCAGGCTGCATTAGAACATGGTGTGAGGAAGTTACATGTGCAAGTTGATGCTATACTGGTCAGCTCACAAGTTAATGGCAACTAGAAGGCGAAGGATCTGAAGCTGGTGCCATATCACACCCATCTTTTAAAGTTCATATCCGAATTTGTAGAAATACGCTTCTCCTCCATGAATAGAGCCAAGAATGCTTACGCAGTTGTGTTAGCTACTTTTGCATCTTGGTTGTCCATACTAGAGGATCGTATAGTAGAAGTGTCAATAGCTTGCACAGACCAACCGACACATTGCATGAGCATAGAAGAAGCAAGTCCCTTAGAAGAGCTCCTATGGTATCATGATATTAAAGTCTTCCTGGAGACTGATAGTCATCATTTGGATGCATCAGCTACAAACAGAAAGACTACGGTTCGATTAGCATCAAAATATGTGCTTGGAGTTGGTCATCTGTACAGAAGGTCTTATAATCAAATGCTTCTGTGCTGTTTGAATAAAAAAGAGGCTGACACGATAATGTTACAAGTGCATGTTGGAACATTTGGACCACACATGAATGGAGTGCTATTGACCAAAGAGATAATGTTACAAGGGTACTTTTGGTCAACCATAGAGACAGACTACTGTTAGTTTGTGTGACAATGCCACAATTGTTAGATCTATGGAAACTTTATTCATGCACCCCCACAACAGCTCCATAACATGTCATCACCCTGGCCGTTCTCGACATGGGGAATTGATGTGATTGAAGCCATCCATTCGGTAACCTCTAATAGACATTAGTATATCCTGGCAACTATTGATTACTTTACTAAGTAAATGGAAGCAGCCTCATACAAGACAGTGATGGCCGTAGTAACAGAGAAATTCATCAAGAACAATATCGCCACTCGATATGGGGTCCCGCATTTAATCATTTCTGACAATGGGACAAACTTTATAGCTAAAAGGGTCAAGGATTTTCTACAAGAGTTTCATATCAAACATCACAGATCTTCTCCATATAGCCCTCAGAAGAATGGAGCTGTGGAGTCCGCCAATAAGAATCTAACTAAGATCCTCAAGAGGATGGTGGAAACTCATAAGGACTGGCATGACAAGCTCCCATATGCATTGTAGGCTTATAGAACATCAGTCTGAACTTCAACTAGAGCAACTCCATATTCTCTAGTCTATGGTATGGAGGCAGTCCTACCTATATAGGTGGAAATACCCTCGCTCAGGGTCTTAAGAGAAGAAGAGTTGGACAAAGCAAAATGGATAGAGGATCGTTTCGTTCAGTTGAACTTAATAGATGAGCATAGATTGTAGGCCATGCATCATGCACAGTGTTATTAGAAACAGATGGCCAAAGGCTATCAGAAGAAGGTCCAACCTAGAAATTTCTTGCCAAGGGACCTGGTCTTGTAAGCCATACATCTCCCTGATAGTCGTGGCAAATTCAGGCCAAACTAGCGAGGACCATTCGTAGTCAAACAAGTCTTCTCGGGAGGAGCAGTAATCTTGGAGGATATGGACAACATTGAACAGTCAAAGCCAGTTGACTCATGCTACCTAAAGAAGTACTATCAATGATTGTAGGCCTCATGTCCTCACTCTGCAACACTATCCTCCTTCTCCATACATGCATGCATTATCATATCAATGTTGTTTGCATCCATGTAGCCTTGCATTTTAACACATGTATAATTAACTCTTATTCAGTGCACATCTGTAGGCAAGTAGTCACCATCAACATCATGTGCATGGATCTTTGTCCGGTGATGATAAGTGGAATAAGCTTGTCTGTGTTGGGAATGTGTAGCACCTCTTCAAGTAGATGTTATCTAGGTGACCTAGAGAGTGAGGGAGCCACCACTCATTGTGAATTAGGCGAAATATCCAAACCATTCAAGGAACTTACACCTCCAAAGGTAGAGAAAATGTTAGGGGCGAGAATGAAACTGTGAGATAAATAAAAATGTATCTGTGAAAGGACATAAAAGAATTAGAAAACAGAAGTCGTAGATAGAAGTCAACTCTAAAGAGAGAGGCGTGTAGGATAGCACTATCCCTACAACTTATCTTGGAGAGGAGTTAGAGTGAATACTTGAAAAACACATTCCTAAAGGGCCTAGCCAATCCTTTAAACAGCAGCAACTCCCCACCAATAGATTAGGTATCTATTACCTCTAAGTCGGGGATAGAGTGAACGTGCACGCCTATGAGGGAGAAAAGAATAAAGTAAATAATATAAAAAAGGAGGGGCACGATCGTGTGAAGTTTGGAATGGAGCCCGAGAAACAATATTGCCTTTCTAAAGAGCCACCTATAACCTAGGAACCTCGATAGAGTCTCGTGAGGATTGAAGCTACCTTTCCCTTAAGCACATGGTGATAAGCGTTCAATACTAAGGGCGCTAATAAGATCTTTATAAATCATTCAACATGCATACATTCTCTTCATAAGCATTATTCTGAAGTGTCGCAGAGTCTAATCTAGTCATTTTAGCCAAGGGCATGTAAGTTGCTTTCAGCTTAAAAGGATCAGAAGGACATTGCCTAAACCAAGGGCATGTAAGCTGCTCTTATTGGTTAAGGCCACGAATGACAAATCAAGGGCATTTCAGCTGTCCTATGGATAGACACACTGAGACAGTACTTTGACCAAGGACATGTCAGCTACTCTATTTAGTCAAAACCTCCAATGCCTAAACTAGGGGCATGTCGGCTACCTACTGAACACAAAAATAAGCAGTTTGCTTTCAGAACAAGCCAGTCAGAGTAAGGGGATCTTAATAGTTTCTCTGAAAACTCTTGCAAGTAAAAAGGGTACCTCTAGATAAGAGAATATGCTGGTGCCTTCAAGAGTGAGTTGACACTCGATCAGCTCTCTCTGATACAAGATGAAAAGGGTTAGGTACTCAATCAACTCTGTCTGAAACCGACCCAACAGTATAAGGCAAGGCCACCATACAAGGTGCATTATCTTGGCTTAATCATAGCTTCAAAGAGCGGGTATACATGATCAAAGTTTATTCAAGTTCAAGACAGATAGGGTTCCGAAGGAAATAAAGCAGAATAGTTACACCTTTATGCTACTTCGTGTCCTCTTTGAACTACCTGCATTAGGGAACAAAGGTGGACCCGGGAAGAACTCACTGATAAGCCAAGTCTCCTAGATTTCAGTCTCGTACTCTGATGTATATCCACTGCCCTTTGCCATTGCAACACGGTCAGACTGGATGTAGCAGTGAAGCAAGCAAGATAACTCAATGGTCATGGCTGTTAAACTTAGTGGATAGGACAGAAAGTGAGACGGCATCAGACTCCTAGTGAAAGAATCTTAGTAGTATCCGAATTGGCACATCACGCAGATCAGATGATACCCTACTCCTCTAGAGAATCTTGGCAGTACGATCAGCCTCATGTCCCTGCCATTAAAGAAAACAGCAAAGGGCTCAACAATAGACGGGAGGATGTGCTAGATTATTCTGTCCTTAGTCAGGCTTTCCAACATCTCATACGTCGCCTTAGTAGAAGTGATGGTCTGAGAATACCCACTACGACAATAAGTCTCGAAAGTAAAGCGTTGTGGGCACAAAATCTTGACTCCTAGATGTACGGCCAACCAAACCTAGAGGCAGATCAGATCACATGAAGTACTCTATGGTATATAGGAAAAAGTATACATTGGAAAATATGTGTACCTGTATTAGGGCCCCATAGCCATAAAAGTGTCAGCATCGATGCAGTGAACGGTCTAATGCCCAATATGTCTCTGCCAAAATGACAAGAGCCAGGTCAATTCGTCGACTTACAACAACAGAGGAGATCTCAGCTACTTCAATGCCCACAGTCATTCTTCTGTGGCTGAAAATAAGCTCTCCCAGGAAGCGGACCACGACGCCTGGAAGCCAGAGCTCGTCACCAAGAGTAGCTCTTTTATTGACAACCTCATCAAAATACTCCAGTCAAAGCATGGGAGACTGTCTGTCTTTACAGATCAGGCGTTGCCCACAAATGCCAGTGGACAAGCCAGACAGTTGGCATAGAATGGAGGCATAACTATCTCGTCACATGAATATGGTAGGCCCTAGAAACTTGGATAAGCTACATATTCAACGTACCTCCTCTAGTGTTGGGGCCAGCTCCACTTGTCTGAAGCAGAAGACGTGGAAGACTGGTTTCCAAAAATGGGCAGCGACACAACAAATATCGGTTGACTTTAACCTCAGTTATACCTAGAAATTTTGTAGAAATTCCCCAGAATCGCAGTTTATCTAGGTCATAAGTGGCCAGTCTGGCAATCTAATTCCGCAGCACATTTGAGCAATGGACAAGTGTAACCTTAGTTGGGAATCCCTGAAAATCTGGTGGAGAAAAAGATAACAAAAAGGGAAAGGGACTATAATCAAATGTAAGGAAAGGAAAGGAAAAAGTATTAAAGCTCACCATATTTCTCTTGCAAAAGGATAAGAATATTGAGTTTAAGGATTCTCTCTCTCTCTCTGATGCATGTGCAGAAATGGTGAGACTCTAAGGTTCAAATAGAGATGAGAGAATCTAAGATAAGGGAGAATATTGTCGTTACCTTGGTAGATGAGGCAAGAATCAAGAGGGTAAGGCAAGTAGTTAAGAGTTAGGTGGAGAGTAGGTGACTTACGAAACTTGCACATCCAACTACCTAAGAATCAAAAGATCAAGCGACTAATGATGGTGCAAAATTTAGACGTAGACTGGCAACAACAACAAAAAACGAGTACTGCTGGTGACATTGGTTGGCGACAGCTACTAGCAAAAGTAATTGGTGAAAATAGTCTGCGAAAAGTCCCGCAGAGCAGTTTTCAATGCAATTTGTCGAAAAAGCTCGCCTGATTAATGCAAAGGGTTTTGAAAACCTGCAAAGCAAGCAATGAAACATCCAAAACACACAAGCACACATGATGGACCAATTGAAATATTTTTCTGGCATTAAAATATCATTTTGTCACATTTTTACAGTTATTTCTCTACAAAACATAAAGTCTAATTACAACAAAATTTCCTAAACAAAAAAAGACAACTGAACTAATCCTCCCAGGAGCTGTGATCCTCGTTAGAGTCAGTGTCTCTTCCCTCCTGGTAGCAGCAACAGTAGTGGTGGTTCGAAGGCACTTGTGACTGATCCTCCAGGAGATACTGACAGAAGTAGCTCTAATCCATGATGGCCCAGTAGCAGATGTAGCAGTGTCTTCTTCTCCCGAGACATCCTAAGGATCAAAGTCCACTGAAAACTCCGCACTGGTGTCAAGGTTGAGGCTCCTCTCAACCCTACCGCCCTGCAAACAAGGAAGCAATTTGTCAAACATAGTCTTATTGAATAAATTAAAATTGAATTGCTGATCAACATATATTCACACCTCAAGCCAAGCTTGCTAGCGAATCTCCTGCAGAAATAACAGAAACACAGTGGCTAGTTCAGTTTATATAAATCAAATGGTCTAATTTTAAGGGAAATTTTTACCTCCTGACGCTTCATTTTCTTGTAGAATACTGCGAAGCACTCCTCGATTCCTGTCCAAGGTAGAAAACAGATCAAAAAAAGCAATGTATCCAAGAATAGAATGTGAACACAAGAAGAGTTATTTACCTGAGCCCACTCAACATCGAACCACATGTCGCACTGGCTCTCCTGCTGGTCAACATCGAACATATGAGGTTTACCGACATAGTGAAACCACTGGAGGTAGTCCTCGTACGCGAGCACTCGAAATATGTAACTGCTTCATACAGTTGCAGCCTCGGTGCTTAGGAGCTTCGCCGCTGCACGAGAAATGGACTTTGAACCCATGTCGATAGGAGGAGGAACTGGGATGTAGAACTCATCCGTAATCTGATGTCGTACCCATCCAGGCAGATAATACACAGGGTGTTGGTGGTAGTAAAATCTAGTCTACCAGTGAGTCAAGTCCCTGACGGAGTTGAGGGGAATCCACTCGTACCCCTCATACCTGACAAAAGGGTGGAGGTTCACCTGCATTCACAAAATGACAAAGGCAAATATTAAACAGCAATCTTTGGAAATTAACAGAAAGAGAAACAATAGCAATAAATCTAAACAAAGGGAAGAATGAACTTACATCCTCGATACTCAACAGATCAAGCAAGTATCTGTACGCCACATAGGAAAAGATGTTAAAAGCGACTTGGTGGTCCGACTTACACCACTAGCGGGGAAGAGGCAACATCTCTGAACGGAAGCGATAGCAGTAATGCCCCCAGAATACATGCTCAACTGACCAATACTACAAAAGACAAGAAACAAATCAGAATGGGCAGTTTACATTTACAAAAGTAGATTGAAATTGATATAAAAACGAGATACTTACCGTTAAAAGAGAATACAATCCAATATATGAACGACGGTTCTTCTAGACCACCAAGTCAAGACCTCGGATGAGGTGAGCATAGCTAGCTCCACCTCAGTCATAAAAATCCAACCAACTCAGGTCTGCTATGTAAATCAACCAGTCCACATGTACAAAATGGCTAAAGGT
The DNA here is from genome assembly GCA_024699735.1 of Posidonia australis. Lineage (NCBI taxonomy): Eukaryota > Viridiplantae > Streptophyta > Magnoliopsida > Alismatales > Posidoniaceae > Posidonia > Posidonia australis. The sequence continues at coordinate 22,098 of JAMKQA010205829.1, forward strand.
GTCGCAAAAGATCAAGTAAATCAACTCCAGACGAAAATGACGAAGGACATAGTCCGCCTCAGCAGTCCCGAGAGTTGGATCCAGCCAGAAGAGGTGCCACTACCACAACCACTGCAGAGTGAAGCTGAAGAAAGCCCTCTTGCCAACAAGTGGGCCTAGCCCAAGTAGCATTAGGACCTGGAAGAAACCCTGAGTTGTCTTCCTGATGATGGGCTCTGCTTCTAAACACAACCCAGTCAGAAGAGCCCAGTGCTCCGGCAGAATCCCCAACTCACCGAAAGGGAAGTGGAAAGTATGCGTCTCATGCCTCCAATGCTCTGCCAAAGCCCATAAAAACTGATAATGACCGTGCATCAAGCATGGGTAGGAAATGACCAAACAATGACTCATGAAAGAGGAAATCACGGAGGAAGGTAGGAAGTCAACGGAAGTGCTTGAGCATGGATAGCTAATGACACCGCATAATCTGGTTCGCGTCCCTACCTATTTAATCATAATCCATGGAAGGTTAAGACATCAAAATTGAAAAAAGGTGCTAATCAAAACAAGTTCAAAAGGAAACAATTACATGGAAGGATGGCTTCTCGTTGATGTGCTTGGGATCCAAATGCTGACCCCGGAAGTTGCCAGACTCTTGCACAAAACAAGAAATAATTTTAGTTTAGTTCATCTAATTAGAAATGCTGCAAAACAAATATTTGAAATAATTGTACCTCCTCAGGGATCTCATGCTCAACAATACTTTGCGAACCAGAAGTCCGAGAACATGAACGGGTGGAGCAGGGCCGGGGGCTGGTAGCCCGAGACTGGGAGGCTGAAATAAAAGGTCTCAAACTGGAAGCTCGAGACTACAAGCTAGGGAGGACTGACTGTGAGCCAGAAATAGATCGAGGCTGTGAAGCAGATGCAAGAGACTCCGAGTCAGAGGCCTGAGGCTGGGAACACGGGACGAGGCTATGAGTAAGGGTCCATGAGTCAGACACTCCTAAAGATTGAAAACCTGTAGATGAGCTCTGTCCCACAGTCTGAGTATGTGGTCCTCCAGCCAAACCCAGAGTAAGAGTCAGGAACTAAAGGCACCGTGGAACTCCTGTGTGCCCTTCGCTGCTGCTACGCTCTAAACCAGACTGCAAAGAGAGTGTCAAGCTAGTCAGTTAAAACAACAACATATGAAGTAGAGACATTATACAACATGAGTCAGGGTAGAACTAAAATAGCCATGAAAATATTAAAGTCCTACAGGCAGTCATACAAAGAAGTAGGAATAGCTCCAAACAAAGAATGATGAAATTCAAACTTTGGAGATCTGTGTATACTCTTACTCAGGTCCATCATAGCAAATTGGCAAGGTTGAATACATGCGACAGAAGTTCGACATATAAACAAACAAAATACATCCTCAGTTATAGCATGCCAAAAAAATTTAAATTAAATCCTAAGAGAGCAATCAGCATCCAGGTATAATAAGTTGTCTAGTAAGATGCATAAATCATAGAATCCAAGCATGGAGCTGTGGAACTTCAGATAAATAACAACTGGGAAAGATAAAAGCCAGACAGAAGCCCATATTTAGGACAAATCATGCATTGGAGAAAATTTGCAATGTACTCCATAGGGTTCGTGTTCTAGAATGTTGACGCAGTTTTGAAGGTGTCCTACAATGGTTAACTATGATGGTTCACTTTTATCTTGGTCAAGTCATTTAGAAGTTAGAGATTCCAAGCCATGACAGCATCTCTAAGCAGGGCATATCTGAGGCATGGATTTCCAGGACAATCTTCAAGACAGAATATGAAGCTCAGTAAGGCTGGGTGAAGTTTGTAAGGCGTTGTCCTAATCCAATCAGACAGAAGGCCAAATATCTCAGAATTCTAATTCAGTGTATTCGAGCATGGCTAAAATGTTAGCAAGACAAGTCTCAGGCCATGGCACTCGTGAATGATTTATTATTAAACAGGCATAAAGGTATCATTATCAAATCAGGCAAAATGATTGAATGCTCAAACATAGTAAAACAAGATTGAGAAATCATCGCAGCCAGGCAGATAGACAAATGTGTGGGCATGACATAATAATCTCATTTTATTTAAAAAAAGTTTAAAACCACACAGAGAGTCAGTGTAGTCTACTGTCCGGTGAGTCTCCGGCTAGCCTGCCGACATGCTCCGGTCGGTCACCTGCCAGGCTCAGCTCTTGGCATATTTAGTGTTCCACCAGCCCAAATCAGCCCTACCCAGCCATCCGTTGGCAGCACAGGTGATTAGACCCCCAGCTCCGGCGAGCCCCCGTGTGTCCACGGCAAGCCTCTAACCACTATATCAGCCCTCCAATATGTACAAGTCGATGGGCCAGTGGACTCCTTCAGTTGTCGCCGACCAAACCGTCAGCGACGACCACCTCGACGGACATAGTCGTTCGTCGAGCAAGGGATGGAGATGACGAAAAAACAAAAACAAACAAAACAAAAGCAACCCATGGAAACAAAGAAATGGAAGAGAGGAGAAGAGAGGGTGTACCAGTTCAGCCAGGACCGCCATTGTGTCGTCCTCCACGTAGGTGCTCCGGTGCTTCTCCCCGCTCGCAAACGCCGCCACCCTCCGCCGTGCAAGAGCCCCGTCACCGTCACACGCCGTCGCTTCCAGCCCTAGCCGCCCGAATGAGAGGAGGAAGAGGTGCAGTCGTCGAATGGGTGAAGGAGGTGAGGAAGAAGAAGATGAAACGACGTAGGGGGGCCCTTTTGATTAAAATGCAATAATTGCATCCAGACCCCTCCAGTTCCATGAAATAAGCATTCAAATTTATACAAATTTTGTAGTTGAAGCCCAAATGATTAGGGCTGTAAATGGGTCAGGTATAACCCGTTAATCCGAGTTAACCCGACCCGTTAAGAACGGATTAGGGTAGAACTTTTGTATACCCGTTGATCCGTTAACCCATCACCCGCTAACCCATAAATTTAGTGGGTCAGGGTCAGGGTAGCATACTATGGGTACCTGTTAACCCATTAACTTGGGGGTAATTAAGTAAATTTATCTAAACTCTAACATTTTAACATAAAATATAAATAGATATAAACATTTTAAGTTTTTAACCTAACATTTACCCATAGACGGTAGACTGCACTCCCGCTCTCGCAGCGGCGTCCCCCGATCCGGCGTCCGGCGTCCCCCGATCCTTCGATCCGGCGTCCAACGGCAGACTACACTCCAACACCCCCGTGGCCCCGTCCCGGCGTCCGGTGTCCTCCGATCCTCTCCTCACGACGACACCGGGAAGCAGCGGCGCAGTCCCATGAGGTTTCCCTCTCCAGTCCGATGAGTGTTTAACCTCGTTTCTCTCCCAAGAATCCGATCATCTGCCTCGAGATGATTATTCCAGGAGGCTGCAGACAGGTGATCTGGACATCTCAGTTCGGAGAGAGGCCATTGATTGGATTGGGAAGGTCTGTGCTTGGATATTCTTTTAGCAATCTCTTCCTTATTATTTGATTTTTTTTTTTTTTGTTGAATGTTGGTTTTCCAAAGTGATTGAGGGGTCTGACTGGGTTTCGTGTATCTCATCTGTTTTGATTGATATTGGTAGATTGAAGTTTTACTTCATGTCACTTGA
>JAMKQA010205830.1:0-17824 GCA_024699735.1 Posidonia australis
AGAACCGACCCACTGGCCACAGAAACACACCACAGGGGAGAAAACAAGGCACAGAACACAGAGAAGCAACCACAACCAACACACAACTGGATTTACCATTAATAAACCATGTACAAATAATCACAAGAAATTCCATGGTTCAAAAAAAAATGGAAAAATCCAGACACAGATGTTACAAAAGTAAATTATTTTATAAATCAAGATATTAAAATGAAAAGCAAGTATAATTGAAAGTATCATTAAGGAATTTACTCTTTGTTCCAATTACACATTGAATCCTATACTTAAGTGAACTAAGTGTCCTTGAAGTTTCAATGTAATTTCATGTACAGACTTCGGCATGTCTTTGCCAACTTTAGCAATTGACTATAAATGAAAACCCCAGTAGTGAACCTATTGTTGTACACAAATTACCAAAATGCCCCATGCAATAAAAGAAATGTGGGAGACATTGAATCATGATGAAAATCCTAAAAAATGTGGAAGATGGGAATTCATAACCAAAACCTATAATAAAGCTCTTCCTTCTCCTCAAAAGTGAATCCTAAAAAATGTGGGAGATGGGAATTCATAACCAAAACCTATAATAAAGCTCTTCCTTCCCCTCAAAAGTGATGTCCAAGATTTTCTTTTGTGCACTCTAAGCTAGGGTTTGGACTTTGACAAGGAACAAAGAGAGGTTCTTTATTCAGAATAAGAGTTTGGATTTAAGCCCAACATTGCTTAAGTGGTTAGGTTAATTAATGAAATAGACCATAACTTGGGTATTGTAAACAAATGGTATCAAAAAAAGTGATGATAGCCTTCTTCATGAAATAGCATTCAAAATGCATCTCTTGTAAAAAAACATTCAAAATGCATGCCACTATGCCAATGTCACAGGCATCAAGTTGTACGAAGAGCAAATGAAAGGCTTCTATGTGATACTTCCCCTATTTTAATACATTTTTTTAGGTTGATGATTGCTCTCTGGTATAACTTATTTTTCCTCTCTCAAAGAAGTCTTGTCTTGAGGACTTGATGTTGCCTTGAAGCATAGTCCATTAACTCCATATACCACAGATTAGTAATTAAGTTACCTTTTTTGTAAAAGAGGCATTTGATCTTTCCACAATGCACAAAAGTATTTGCCATCATCTCCCAAAATATCCCCCTGTTTTCCCATTCTATCCTTGGGACTTCTCCCTAGTATTTTGTATCACAGAAAGCAGGTATACTCATTATGAGCTCTTTTTTCTGCTAACTTTTCTCATAAAGAAGATGGATGATGACATCTCATCATCTGAAAAGGTTCATTTTCGTTATCATTGTCTTTCCCATCATGTAAAGCATGTACATCTTCCTTTTGCTTTCTTCTTCCAACTTAAAATCTTTCCAGTTTTCAGAGAATTACCACACAAAAATTGTGAAGCATGGTTCCATGGGACTTACGTTCAGTGGGTCGCGATATTAGAGGGATGTGGCATCTTTTTTTACCACCAAGCCCCATGAAACTCTGCCCTGCAACCATAATAAATCACCAAACATTCCTGAAACATCATTACAGGAAACCGTCAGACACTACATACATACCGGGCATTGGCAACAAATTCAGTGCTTCATTGAAAATAGCAGCTTGCAACATGTAAGCGCGAACCATATTCTTCAAACCATCAACCACAGCTCGCCAAGCATCTAGGAATAAAATGATAAAGAGTCATGTGCAGAAAAAGGCTTCGACAAAATCACTTAAATTTGTTAGGAGTCTCCTTTACAACCAAGCATGATTGTCATGTGTTTATTTCAATTGTCTACAATGAAACTCATACTTCGTTTTGAAAAGTTAGATCATTTTCTCATAAACGATTGTTAGTATTTCCAACTCAAAGGCATGTATAACCAATTAGACCCACTATGAAAATTGTACTTCCTTTTGAAAAGTGAGATCATTTTCTCATAAAAGCTTGCTAGTATTCCCAACTTGGAGGCATGTATAACCCATATTTACATTCAATGTTGGATTTTTACCCTTCAGGGTATGCAAAAGAAATAGCTATGAATACTAATAGACTCCAAGGCTTATGCCATAGGCTTCTTTTTCTTCTACCTGCCGCAATAGACATGTATACCCTACATTTAAATGTGTTATTTGATTGATATCATGTACATGGTTTTAAACATTGGTTTTGTGTTGGACTTCAATCCTTCAAAAATAGGGAACATGTCACACATCAGTGCAAATATTGGTACAAACATAGTAAAAATAGGGAAGTCCACTCTCCTCTAGGATAAACTTAAGTAAGCAATCTATTTTAGTGCTAATGTGCGTTAGTTTCACTTTCTAAATATATATTATATTAAAATAAACTGAATACAAATATTCTGAAATAATAAAAAATTATCATTGTAAAACTAAAAAAAATCATATTTTATAATATTCTGTAGAATTGTGCAGAGGCATAAGCTTCTCTTGCTTATTTATAGACGAGTAAGGAGTATAACTGGGACAGTAAGATACAACTAAACAATTACGGATGTCCTTAAAACTAATTAAGTTTCTCTTCGATTTTGGAGAGTAAATGGCTTCCTTAATATGGAGTCGGGTTTTATCTGGAAGAAATAAAATTACTTGACGGGATCCTTCTATGTTGCTGGACAAACCACGTACGATGTTGACACATGTTTCAGAAGTGGAAGAAGCTTGGGTCACGCAGAATTGAGTGCTTAGCTGCAGGGAGTTTGCACTGACTACCAGTCATGTAATGGATCTGTTCATCTACCTTTTTTTTTGGGGAACAGCAATGGGAAAATTTCATTAAAAAAGTTACAATCAGGAAAAACGAAAATGAGACCAAACAAGATGGTAGTCTTAAAGGAAAGAAAACAAAAAACAGAGATCCATAATCAGAACTATCAGACCAACAAAAACCCCAAAAACAGCAGGAAAAACAAGATATAGGGATCACACAGAAACCCTCTAATCAAGCAGCAATCACCCTGTCTGTGATGGTATTCCTATTTGAAAAACAAGAAGACCATCCAATCTAACATAAAATTATGGATGAACTCTATTAAGAAAATCATCATAACTATGAACCAAATTTTCAAAGGGAAATAAACATTAAACATGGTTTGATATGCTCAAAAACGGTGTCGCCGTCGGCCCTCCAGCGGCAGTAGCAGGTGTCGACCTCTTCCGATCCCTCAGCCATCATCGTAGCCCTCCGATAGCACCGTTCAGTCCTCTTGTAGCCACCGTCCAACCCTCCCCTTCCCCTCCCTACAACTACGACCTTCTTTCTTCCTCTTTTTATTGCCAACTAAGGAAGGGGAGGCCTTCTAGCATCAGAGTACCAGATCAGTATGTTTTAGGCCACCAAAGTAATCTTCTACAGTGATCGTATGTGGACACATGTTGTCCACATTTATGTGTGCCTCCAAAATCGTTGAGAGTGTGTTCTTTAGGTAGTTTGCGCTCCGATTCATGCTGATTATCCTTGTTCTTTTTTGAAAATCAGACCGTGCTGAGATTGGAAACATGGCATCACATGAGTCACTTATAAAAATTCTTAATGGAACCTCTAAGAAATTAAATGGCAAAAATTACTTATTGTAGTTATAGAGTTTTGAGACCTTTATGGCAACCCACAAGAAGATCCGACACCTTACACATCCGCCTCTTAATGTGAAAGATGCCACCTATGATGATTGGTATGTAAATGACAGTGTCATAGTCTCTTGGTAAATAGCATGGAACCTAGTATTACTCACAATGTGATACTACTTTGCCTGAAAAACTCTGAAGTCCACTTACGGACATGAGAAGAATATATTCAAGGTTTTTGAGATTTATAAGTAGATTTTCACCCTCTCCTAGGAAGACGGTTCAGTTCAGGATCACTAAACCATTCTCAGAGGACTATTCGATAAACTTGATGTCTACAAACCGTTGGTTGCCGATGTCGGTAAGACGAGACAGTATAAAGATGAACCAATTGTGGTTGTCTACTGATCTAGTCTGAATCCCAAGCATTCTCTTAGATTTGTGGACTAATTCTCGATACAAATACAACTCCAAATCTACAAACTACCTTCTCTAGAGTTCTGTAGATTTCTACTACTACACCAACTTCAGTCTCAGATGAGTCAGCTATGACTAGTATAGCCAAGGGAGGTAGTCATTGTAGTGGTGCTGATGAAGGAGGCAACCTTGTTGTGAGCATTGTAGTCAGACCAACGATAAATCTGATTAGTACAAAGTGGGCCTAAGTTGCTACAAAGAATAAGACTACAGTTGCAACTTCTAGTCCTCCCACATGATTATCATTAGCCACTCCGACAGTGACCATACCTCAGAATGAGTATGTTAAGTTCCTACAGTTTCAAGAAAGTCGATCCTCTGTCATGGCATCACCTCCTACTACTTCAACCTCAAATACTACTACCTTATTAGTCTCTAGAAATAGTTCCTGGATCATCGACTTAGGAACATCCTCACAAAGACTTCTTTACTCGTTTGCTCGAGTTAACTGATATTCTATTTCCATAGCCGATGATCATACTTGTTAGGTTTCAAGGCAAAACATTGTTCATGTCTCCACCTAGATAACGTTAGACAAAGTTCTTTATGTACCCAATTTAACTTATAACTTGTTATCTATTAATGCTATAACCAAACAATTACTTTATTGTGTAACCTTCTTCCCTTTCTATTATACCTTTCAAGATTTACAGACTGGAAAGAGAATTGATTTGGGACGAAAGCAAAGACATGAAATATACCTATTGGTTTTGGATGAGTTACCTCGAAGACTAGTGTCACTTGCTTCCACAATAGAGTCATCTTTTTTATGACATCTTCGATTGGACTATTTGTCTCACCAAAAGCTTCAACAAATACTTCTGTGGATTTCTATCTTTTCGTTTGAGTGTAAGTTGTGTCAATTGGAAAAACAACACCATGCAACTTATTATCGTCTACGTCTTTCTAGTAGACAAAGTCTATTTGATTTAATGTATTGTAATGTATAGGGTACTACATTGCGTTTATTGATTTTTCTAGTGTCACATGGGTATATCGATTGAAGGATAGAGTCCTTGTGTTTGATGTAGTCAAAAAAAAAATTACAGAAATAATAAATCAATTTTCAATAACTCTCAAAGTTCTTCATACCAATAATGTCTTGGAATTTGTTATATCTAATCTTCAAAATTATTGTAAGTCTTTAGGTAGTATTCATCAGATTACTTATTCTCATACATCTCAGCAAAATGGTGTGGTAAAACGTGAACATCAATATATTCTAGATGCAACTTACACCATTATGTTGTTATTCTTACTACATCCTATCTCATAAATAAGATGACATTTGCACCTATTGAGAGTGAAATCCCACTCAAACGTTTACATCCTAAAATGAAACTTTTCTCTTTACCATCAAAGATTTTTTGTTCAGAATTTGTCTCCAAACCTTAATAAATTATCTCCTTCTTTTATTAAATATGTCTTTGTTGGATACTCTCACATACAAGGGTATCGATGTTTTGATCCATCCACTTGTAAACATTTTGTGTCTGCAGACGTTGCCTTTTTTGAGTCTCAATGTTACTTTAAGGATAATGTTTCTAAGTCTGATAGTGTTCCTCTTCCTTCTCCTGTTGAGTCATGTGAAAGTACTGCTAAAGACTCGATTACTGTGAAACAAAAGGAAATTCGTCCCTTACACGTATATCGTCGTAGCCAAAAGCTTCCTTTACCACCTCTAACAAAGCCACTCTACACATCTACAGATTTGCCACCTATTGATCTAGACATTCCTATTTCTCTAAGGAAAGGTACACATTCCACTACAATCCATCCTATATCTCATTTTGTTTCTTACGATAACCTTCACTCTCTTTTTTTGCATTTGTCTTGTCTATTTCTTCTGAGTCCATTTCCAGAAACTACCAAGAGACCTTTCTTGTCTCTCATTGGAAGGCAACTATCAATGATGAAATGCATGCAACGGTCTCACATGACACTTGAAATTTAGTTATTCGTCTTGAAAGAACCAACATAATCACTTACAGGTGGTTGTTCATTACCAAATATAAGCCAAGTGGTGCTATGAAAAGGTATAAGGCACGATTAGTTACACGTAGATTTACACAGGAGTATAATGTGCATTACGTAAAGGCTTTTTTGCCTATTAGTCGACTGAATTCTATACAAGTTCTTCTTTCTGTTGCCATAAACCAATCTTGGGAGCTTAATCAACTAAATGTAAAGAATGCTTTCTTATATAGTAACTTGACTGAACAAGTGTTTATGGTACAGCCTCTGGAGTATATTGCTTAAGGGGAGAATCATGTGTGTATGCTCAGAAAAATTATTTATGACCTCAAACAAAGTCCTCATGCATGATTTAAAAAGTTCAATAGCATACTCATAGTTAATGATTTTTAGCATTGTGTCGTCAATAGATCACTCTGTCTTCTACAGACGAACCGACAGTGGTTGTGTTATTTTGGCAGTGTACATAAATGATATCTTATTGATAGGTAGTAACACTACAAGGATTCAAAAGACTAAAGAATACTTGAAAGTGTATTTTGTTACTAAAGATACGAAAAAATCTAAATATTTCTTAGACATTGAGTTTGTCTATACCAAAGATAGGATGTAAGCTAGAAAACACTCTTGTTGATCGAAGCTTAGATTTCTAGAACAGTTCGTCATCACTCTTTGAGGATGTAGATAGACATAGACACCTAATTGGAAAATTAAACTATTTTATTACACATGTTGACATTGCATATACAATAGGTGTACTCAGTCAATTTATGCATGAATTGAGGATAATACACTGGTAGGAAGCACTAAGGGTACTAACATACGTCAAAAAAGTTCCTAGCAAAGGACTGATTTATAGAAGAAATAGTTATCTACACATTAAGGTCTATTCAGACTTAAGCTAGCAAGAAACAAATGAGACTTGAAGTTAACTTTCGGACTGTACGTATGTTGAAACTAGTATTGTCACATGACACATAAGAAACAAAACGTAGTATCTAGATCAAACGCTAAAACTAAATACTGATCCATGATGCAAACAGCTTGTGAAATGATATAGTCTCAATCCCTTCTATCCAAGCTTAGTTTTTCTATAGATGTTCCTACATCTATGCATTATAATAACTAAACTACTATTTTCATTGTCAACAATCCAATCTTCCAAGAATACACCAAACATATTAATGTGAATTCTCATTATATTCGTGATATAGTGATGAAGGAAATTATTTCTACATCTTATGCACCATCCTCACATCAGTTAATAGATATTTTCACTAAAAGACTAAGTATTGAGTATGTTAAAAAAAATTGTAATAAACTAGATATCATTAATATATATATTCTAACTTGAGGGAAAATGTTGGACTTATTATTATTAGGCTATTATGTTTATATGGGTTAATAGATTATTGGATATCCATTTATCTAATAACTCTATAAATATGTAATCACCCCCACAATAGTTATGATTCCTTTTTGTTTATTCTCACACTTAAAAAACTCCCTACTAAACAATATGTATATGAAAAAAAGGAAGAATATGTTTCAATCATCAAGAAAGCTAGAGTTCCATTATTGACATAAAGAAAAGTGCAAAAGACTAACCTTGAAGAGTTTCTAATAAAACTAATGTTGTAATATAGACATCCAGCTCAAAACTAATTGACAATGAGTAGAAAGATATATCTATATATAAACACAAGTCCAATCCTCACTTTTTTTTAATGTGAGACTGTTGCAACACTCTTTCTCACTTATAACCTCTTTTAAGTCCTAGAAGTATCTATTTTGGATATAACTGAATGTGTGTAGACTTATACCCATTTGGACTTCTTTTGGCACTGATACTATGTTAAACAAAGTAATCTAAATTGCATAAAATGAAATCAATGAGTACAAAGTATATATATATACTACGTAGGATATATGGATCCACAAGATCCATTAATTCATTTAACTACTAACAAATAAAATAATTAACTTTAACACTTCTCCTTAAATTGAAATATATATATCTATCATGCTTAACTTGCTACATAATAATGAAAACCGTTGAGACCCTAAAACCTTGGTGAAAGTCTCCAATTTGATCTTCACTTTTTGCAAATGATGTACAAATCTTTCCATTAATCACAACCTAATGCACAATCAACTTCAACATGTCAATGATTACTTGCAATAGTTACTTGCAATTTTGATGGCTCCTTGATTATCATAGAACAATGTCAATGATTCATTGCATGGAACACCAAGATCCTTGAAAAAAAATTTCAACCACATCAATTCCCCAATAGTATGCGCCAAAGTCCTATATTCAACTCTAACACTAGATCGGATCACATTACTCCTCCAATACACAAGATTACCCCCAATAAAAATACATTAAGTAGCAATGGAACATCAATTGTATCAAGAACAATCATAGTTAGTATTAGAATAGGCAACAATATTTAAATGACCATGATTGTGATATTTCATCCCTTTAGTAGGAAAATTATTCACATAACAAAGAATACGAAAAACAATTACCTAATGACATATATTCGAATTCTCTATAAATCGATTAACCACACTAATAGCAAAGGTAACACCAACTAGACGCCTGTATTGGCAAAATCCTCTACATCATGGATTTAAGATTTAGATCAATAGGAGTAATAGCACCATTCCTGTTTTGTACAACAAATACATCACATGCTTTCTTTACAACAGAATTAGTCCCTATTTGCCACAAACTACCTCAATGTCAAGAAAATAACATGTTGATAAGATCCTTTGTTACAAACCATTTCTTCAGATGTTGCTTTCTGTCTTATACACCCACAAAATCACTACTAGTCAAAAGAATATTATCCACATACATCATCGGAATCATCTTACCTAACTCCCATAATCTAATAAATATAGAGAATCTACATGACTCCCAGTAAAGTCAACTAATGTCATTGCTTAGCTAAATTTTTCAAACCGCACATCAAAACTTTGCATAAGCAACTATCCTTAAGATTGCTTCATAAAGACAGTCTCATGTAAATTTCCATACAAAAAAACATTCTTAACATTTAATTGAAAAATTGACCAAACTTTTGCAACTACAACACAAACAAAAGCTCGAATAGAATTGCAAGCAACAAAAGAAGTCTCCAAGAAGTCTACACCATACGTCTATGTAAATCGTTTGACAACAAGAAGAGCCTTGAACATATCAAATGTCCCATCTAACTAGTATTTTATTGTAAACACCTATCTATAAGAACAACATCTACACCAGCAGGAGGCTCTACTAACTTCTATGTCCCTCTAAAAGTAAAAGCAAACGTTTCTTCACACATTGTACTACACCATGTAGGATTTATACTGGCTTCTTCGTACATCCAGAATAAATTGAGAATGGGTTAGTTGGCAAATGTAAGAGGAAACAATAATAAAAGAAACATAGTTGGAGATAAGATGTTGTGTACACAAAATTGGTGGTTGATGACTATGACTAAGGTAAACCTATAAAAGAACATAAGGAACAACTGATGCACAAGGAGCAATGGGTGCATTTGGAACAATTGGTGCATTAGGTACAGGTATAAGAAGAGGAATAGTAAAAATATCGAAAGTAAAATCGCTACATCATGAAGAAAAATAAGGCGTATACTCAAAAAAGATAACATCAACACTCATATTATTTATGAGTGATAGCATTATAACAACGATAACTTTTTTTAGTACAAAATACCCTAAAAATATGCACTTTAATGCACAAGGAGATAATTTATTCAAACCCATCCCTAAAACATACACCAAAGAAGTACAACAAAAAATACGACGAGTAATGCAAAATAAGACAACATATGAGACAAGCAACTAATAAGAATATGGTTATTAATAACAAGATAAAGCATTCTGCTGATAAAATAACATGTAGTAAGAACAACATCATCCCAATAAAGTTTAAGAACATCTATATGAAAAATCAAAGTACAAATAACATCCAAAATATAACGTAATTTTCTCTCAACCACAGCATATTGTTGAGAGATATGAGGACACGATGTTTGGTATATAATGCTATTGGAAGAACAAATATTTCTAAATTCTTTAGTCATAAATTCTAAGACATATCAATATGAAAATAATGAATAGAAGACAAAAAATAACATTTTATTTCATAATAAAATTTTTGAAATACAAAAAAACTTGAGATCTATCCTTAAGAAGATAGATCCAAGTAGTTCCACAAAGATAATGAAATAACAAAAACCAAATATAGATTGAAACCTACAAGGCCTCCACATATCACAATGGACTAACTTAAATGATGAAAAACATTGTTTTTCGACTCTAAATGAAAAAAACAATCTACGATATTTACAAAACTAACAAGCTTCATGTTGAAAAAATGACACCAACAAGCTAACAGATACAATCTTCTTAAGTTTTTCAATAGATGGATGACCTAAACAAAGGTGCCACCGAAGAGAAGACACATGTGACGATAATGCACAAATATTAAACTATGGGACATCTAAGTAGTATATTCCTTTAACCTCATACCCCCCATCAATCCTCTTCGTGATCTAGAGATTCTGAAATACACAATGAGTGGGAAAAAAGGTTACATAACAATTAATATCTTTAATGATTTTACTAACACATAATAAATTAATTGAAAATTTGGAAACAATAAGAATAGATTGAAAAGGAAGGGTGGAAGAGTGAACCATCCTTCATCGTTGTAACAGTGACAAGGGAACTTGAACCATTTGTAACAAGGATAGGTGAACGAATGGAAAGGCACACCTGAATAAAGTATCAAGACAGGAAAATAAAGAATGGATACCTATCATATGGGAAAACACACCTGAATCTATTAACCAAGTTAATGTCAAAAGGTTGTCTAGTGACTTCACTGATGGCCAGCAACAACTCCAACGGTAACTCCAACAGCGATTGTATTGTCGGTAAAAAATGTAAGCAACACAAAACCTATTGCTCTGGTACCATATTATAATATGGACATCCAACTCAAAACCAACTAGCAATGAGTTAAAGGATCTATCTATCTATAACAATAGGGGTCTAGTCCTCATTTTTTGACTTATGAGACTATTCCAACAACTAGAAAGGATGATCTTTAACATTTGTGTCTCTAAAACATGTTGATAACATCTTATGAAAGAGAAGAAATAGAGAAAAGATAAAGAAGATGTAGGGAAAAGTTTAAAGAAGTGTATAGAGACATAACCCTATGTTGTTTCTTTATAGATGAGTACAAGAATATAATTGGTAAAACAAGATACAACTTAAAGGGTACAATATTCCATAATAATATTTTGTTATTATTGAGATATTACAGTGCTTCATATATGACAATACACATTTTATTTTTAAAATTTTCATGTGATTTTATTTTAATTTGTGCATATTAATATTAACATATTTGAACTTACATTTAAACATTTTGAATAATTGAAACATTTAATTTTATTTTGTTAAATTCAAATTTATAAGCCTAAGAAACACTTTTGTTAAAGTTCAAGTTCATTATTATTTTTATATATTTTTGTAACTTTTATATCAATAACTTTGCCATTTATAAGTAACTTTTTATTAAACTTCACATTCCCTAGAAGCCTTCTTTCAATGATCAAAAAGAAATAAAATACTTACCACACTAGTTTCACAGGATATGATAGATAAGTATGTCGGGAATACCTGACGAACAGTAAAAGTTAGTTTCTTCGAATTCACAAGACCGAAGAACAAGAGGTAAGTCAGGTGCCATAGCATATTGAGGTTTTCTAGGAATCTTGTCTGTATCCAGAAGCACATCGATTATCTGCATGACATGTATTTTCTGGAATGAACTTCACTGAGTATAAACAACCAGAAATGAGCAGTATAATGTGAAATTTTAAATGTAGATGATACTAAATTTCCACTACAAGCTCCTTATAAAAAAGTATGCTATCATAGGACCTCAAATAATAACAAATTTACATCAACCACCAGTCTTGTAAAAGCAATTGTGATAAGATTGCTACTGAAAAATATCATTTGTATTCCAAGCCTACAGATGAACACATACCCTAAACCCACAGACCAGCAATTTTGACTTAACATGCTAAAGATATCTTGAGGACACTTGTAATTTGCATTGCTAAACCAATTACAGACTTGATTTTTCATATTGGAAACATCATGTCAACGTGATGTTATATCTACTTTGACTTCTCATTGAATTAGACAAGCAAACAAGAAGAAAGACATTTTAATTTGAAAATGACATCATGAAGGACTAAATTCACTGAAAATTATCTACGCACACTAGCTGATTCAAGTCTTTGCCCAATCATAAATAGCACAGCAACCATGCATCGAACTTGGTGCCATAGGAATGCAGTACCACAAATTGTCATTGCCCAGAGTTCGTCACCATCATAACTGCACACATCTTATGGAATAAGAAATGCATGATGAAGAAATATAATGTTCTCAATTAATAGTTCAAAATAGAAAAGAAATGAACACAAGCCTTCCAATCAAAAGAAGGACCACTAGAGCTTAGGAGTGAACACCGTTTGGTTCGATTCAATTCTGACAAGAACCATGAACCAAATCGTGTCCATTAGTTCTAACTATATTGGAACCAAATCAAGCCGTATATGTACTTAAAACCAAACCATCTAAAAGTCTAGTTCAGTTTGGTTCTCAATTTTGAACCTAAATATTCATAAAAATATGATTCAACATTATATAATTAATGATGTCATGTAGCATTCATATGTAGCCAAAACAAGGGATCAAAAAATTTCTACCTTGATTACGGCATTTGATAGGCTTTAAAGGTATTTGACACCCAACCTATTAGTTAACTGCATTTATCTTGATGTTCAAGTTATAAGTTAACTACACTAATTCTTGTGCTACCAGTCTTAATAATTTATCCATAAGTAGTGAAGTTTGACTCCTAACTATACATTTGTTTATCAAACAAAAATACATCACGAAGTGATACTGTCAACTTTACTATTATTAATCAAACCATATAAAAGTTAGTTTCTCATTTTGAAATTCTTCAAAATTCACCATTATCAAATGTCAATAAAAATTCAAACATCAAAGATTGAAAATGTTTTAACTTTGCGTGGTAAAATAAAATAGATAAATATCAATATAAAAAATGTAGTTTCTTCTGAACACTATTTTTTTATTTAATTTGGAAAATAAAAGGATCACACTATACCATTTTATCTACTTTACAGCAACTAATAGCTTAACAAATCATATTTATAGGAAGCAAAAGCATGACCACCAAAACAATGCGTAATCAATGAAACAAGAAAGAATTCTTTTTCACCAACAGTTGGCATAAGGGTCGTAACCTAAATATTCTGTACTTGAATGTTGCATCTATTTGAACCAGCAAATCCATGTGATCATTATTTGTCCCCTAGCACTTCATTTGACTTAAAACAAGTGAATTGGACTTAATTAAGAAACCCATAAGTCATGTGAATTTGATGAATTTGTCATAAAACCAATATTAATTTTTTCAGATTTCATTGCAAGCAAAAGGTTAGGCAATAAAGATTATTTTAGCAGCAAAGGAAAAAAATTGTTTCAAAAGCTCAAGAAAAAATAGGGAATAAATAAAAAAAAACAAACAAGTCATATCACCATAATAGAGAAGTCAAGTAGAGCTAGATATATCTTTTGCCATAAGAGACAATTAAACTGTTGAAAATCAAACTAGAAAAGGAAATATTCCATGTTGGATGGCTATATTTCGCATTCCAAATTTACAAGAAGAATAAATGGTTAGAATTATAGGCATGTAGTATCATTAGTGATTTAGTACGTTCCAGGCCTATAAATATGGTCTCTTGTATTTGCTTTTATAATCACTTGGATATTTTGAGAAGCATCTCAATATGTGAATTCAAAAGTCTTTCTTCCTTCTGGTTCTTGTTTGTTCTTGAAATTGGATTGTAATCCAATTACTACATTGTGACTGATTTTAGAGAAACATGTATTAGTGAAATCATCAACACCAACAAGTCAAACAGATCCTTAACAGTAATTCCGTCGAGATGGCCTCCAACTTCGCACAAACTCAAATTCTTAAGTTGTTTTTTACAACAATTAGAAGTGGTACAGGCAAATGAAAGCCTTATTCGACTCCCAAGATTTGTGGGAGATTGTCAACGATGGATACACAAAGACCGTTACTGTGGGAGAAGTGAAGAATACTGAAGAACAAAAGAACAAATTGAAGGAGAAACGAAAGAAAGATACGAAAGCTTTGTTCATGCTTTATTAGGGGTTGGATGAACCTACATTTGACAAGATTGCAGAAACAATCTCTAGTAACCAAGCCTTGAATATCCTCAACACAATTCTCAAAGGTCGGGATCGTGTAAAGAGAATTCGTCTCCAATCTTTGAGGGCAGAATGCAGCTCACATGAAGGAGGGTGAGATGAACTTTGACTACTTCACACGATTACTTGTAATTGTGAATCAATAGAAGCACAACAGAGAGAAAATTTAGGATATTCAAGTTATCGAAAAGATTTTTATGTAACTTACACCAAAGTTCAAACATGTGGCAATGGCTATTGAAGAATCAAAGAACTTGGAAAAGCTCAGTGGAGGAGCATTTATGATCACTTCAAGTGTATTAACAATGCATTCAGAAAAATGTTGATTCTATCATGACAGATGATAGAACAAGAACAAAGACAAGGGATATTCAATGTTATAAATTATAATTGCCTTCAATATGACCATCATGCATCGAAATGTCCAAAAGATAATGGCCACACAGCTAATCACAAAGAAGCATTAGGAGGTGGAGAAGCAGATCCAACATTGTTTCTAGCACATGAAGAAGCTAATGAGCAACAAGGTGTCTAGTTTCTTAATGATGGAGCAAGTAATCACATACATGGAAGAATGGAGTTATTTGTGGAGCTTGTGGAAGATGTTCTTGTGAGTTTGGGTGATTCAGCCGAATTGCAAGTGGCACATAAAGGAAAGATTAAAATTTTCCTTATGAATGACAAGTCAGAGTACATATCTGTGTATTATGTGCCCAACATGAAAAACAACATACTTACTGTTAGGTAGCTTCTTGGACATGGATATGCAATGCACATGGAAGGTAATTATCTTTATCTAAAAGACAAAAATGGAGGACTTATTGCTCATGTATGTATGACAAATAATCACAGGTTTCCTCTCCACCTAAACACAGACTTGCAAAAGTGCCTCTATGGGCTCATAGAGAATGATTCGTGGTTATCAGGTTTATGCTTTGGGTATCCCAATTTGAATGGCCTAAAGCTGCTAGCTAGAAATCATATGGCGAATGGATTGCCTACTATTAATGTAACAGATCATGTGTGTGAGGCACACACAATTGGGAAGCAGCAAAGACTTCCATTTCCTATCAGCAAATCATGAAGGGTGAAGGCACCATCAGAATTGGTATACACGGATATCTATCGTCCACTAGAGCCAATATCTCTTGGTACTTTATTACATTCTATGATGACTATAGTAGAAAGTTGTGGGTGTATCTCACAAAGGAGAAATCTGCTGCTTTTACTACTTTTACATAGTTCAAAGCACAAGTGGAAGTGAAAAGTGGATGCTAGATAAAAGCATATAAGATCTCATTGAAGGAGGAGAGTACACTTACGCACCTCCAATATGTTCAAGAATTCCTACAAAGAAAAGATAATAAGCAACAATTCACTATTGCCTATAAACCAGAGCAAAATGAATTGTGTTAGAGTTATTAGTTGTTAGTATGTAAGTTAGTAGTATGTGGTTATGTGGATATTTGTTTATGTTACATGGATACCTTAACCACTACATATATGTGATTAGACATTAGCAATAACACAACTCTTTATTTTTCCATTCCTCTAACATGGTACTAGAGCTTTAGGTTACGTAATCCTAAAAAAAAAACAACACCACCCACAGCCACCGACCCTCCCTTCTCCTCACAGCCATCGTCGGACCTCTCTTCTCCACCCACAGTCACTGCCAACCCTAGCCACTGCCCTCCCTTCTCTTTCCTCCACCTACAGCATCATCGACCCCTCCTCTTTCCCCTGTAGCAGTCACTGACCCCTCCTCTTCATCCCATAGCAGCCACTGACCCACACAGCAACCGTTTCTCTCCCACCCGTGACCTCCTTCCCCCTTCATAGTTGCCAGTGGGTCCTCCTTTCCCCTCCGGTGGCATGTGCAACCGTTGTCGCTAATGGGGGATGCTATTCTTGGTTGCATCCTTTCCATTACTCTTTGTGGAACCTTGGTTGTTTTACCCCATGGCTGCTACTCTAATGGTTTTCTTTGATTTGCTTAAACTCAATCCTCTCTCTGCATACTACTGGATTTATGGCGTCTTCCTCCACCTCTTCCTTTGGTGACATTTTGCTACGTAATCTCAATGATACATTGTAATGCCCCCATTGCACTACATGCAAGCATAACCACTACTTAAGCAATTTATCAAATAAATAACTATGAAAAACTAAAGTTGACAATGAAAATAAGTCCTAATAATCTTCTACTACCCAAAACCAAGGTATGCGATCACGTGACTCCAACTATGTGCGTAAAGATTGGACTACATTCCTCAATTTACACCTGAAAGAGAAAAAAATGCAAAGAACACACATGTGGGTGATGTCAATGTCACCCAGTACACACCCACCAAAAATTTAGACTACAATTTAGTAAGAATCTACAAACAAGAGACAATACCAAAACTCAAATCTAATGAAGACATCAGAACCGTAGAACCGTAAAACCTGACCATAGATATCTAGGAAATCATGTCTTTTAAATCATTGTTATCTTTTTCCCTTAAAAATTTATGCATCTTTGATAACACTTTGTGCATATCTGGAAAGCCAAACCATGACTAGAAATCAAACTCAAAATCACACTAACACACACAACGTAAAAATCGTTGAGTCATTCAGACCACAGGTGCCTGACCAGCCACACGCAGTCAGCAAGGCTCCAACCCTAATCCTACTACACTGTTGCGGTGAACTGCCCTAATCCTAATTGCAGCCTTACTATATCCACATATCACACTGCATAGGATACGTCTTACTGACGCGACTTGGTGTTCGAATACTTGAGGACTTGAACCCTAAACCCAACAAATACGAACACGGAAGGAAATCCAAATCTCCCATACCTCAAACCTGTAGTATCACAACAATAGTCATGAGACTTCAACCTTAGACTCTATAACACCTGTAAAATTTACTTTGTAATTATTTACATTTTATGAATTTTATTTTCCTGAACAGGTGTTACTGTTCGGAGGCCCATTGTGTGGTTTGGTGCTTTTGGGCTTGGGCCTCGTGGGTTGGCTTCTTTTTGCGTGTTCCTGTGTGTGGTTTGACTCTGTGCTTGTGGGGCCCGCTTGCGTTGGCGCTGGTGGTTGAGGCTGGTAGTTGGCCTTGCTGGTGGTTGTGGCTAGCGGTTGGTTGCTGTGTGGTGTGCCGGTGGTTGAGACGCGCTGTTGGGCACGTGTTCAGCTACTCCAGGCGTAGGCTTTATAAGCTGCACCATACTGCACTTCTCCTCGTCACCTGTTGTTTTGGCTGTGGTTGCGCCGGAGTTCGCTGGTGTCGGTCGAGGATCGACGGAAGCTTTTCTCAGGTACGCATCTCCACTCCTTGCAATAGAGAGCATGGAATTGGTAGAAAATGCTAGGATTGCATGAAATCTAGGTAAATTTCCTTTCCTAGAATTTATTG